>KN732092.1:0-11378 GCA_000816745.1 Ancylostoma duodenale | reverse complement strand
GAATGAATTGTTTGTAAATTTTATGACGGGTTCTTATGGATAAAATGATCAAACGGATGAAAATATAATAATATGCACGCACACGTAACGGGTCTGTGGAGCATGTGGATAGATTTATCCGTGGAGAAACTTCCTCCAGAAAGTAGCATACCTGAACCACACCAGAATCTCCATCGGAACATGTTCATCCGCCTTGATAAGACAGACATTGTGGATACTGGTCCTGCGTGCATGGTACATCCAGTGAGGCTTCCAAATTACTGCTGCACTTATTTTCAGTCCCACCATCAACGTGATCAACACTGAGAAGAAGAAGGAGGTGTACAAGGCTGAACCTCTGCCGGCTAAGCCAGTAACCTCGGACAACGAAGCTCTTCCCATCGTTGGCGCTAGTCCACCAATGTCCGTGAATTACCAAACAGGAGAGGTAAGGCTGGTACTCTTACCTGAGTAGGCGATTCTTTATTCCAAACATTCTACCTTCACTTTTGTAATTAACTTGAGCGAAGTATGATTTGATTCAATTACCTAATGAATTGAAATGGGTACAACGTCAGAAATTAAGTGTGTAACCGATAGTGGAAATCCTGGAATAATAGCAGCAGAAAGCACTGTTATACAAATAAGTAGGAGACGCCGATAATCTTACTGGCTCTATCCGATCTTTCATGATTTCAGGTCAAAAATCGAGCGAGTGGAATCCGAACCTTCCAGGAAAGCACTGGCCGACTTGTTGTTGAAGATTCCGGTAGGCCGCTTTCTTAGATTCCCGGCGCAATGCCAGCACATAGGATTTGTGTTCAGACTTGACGGAGGACGAAGCAGCAAAGAGACGCGACTCGCTGTCCTGTCCTAATGGTCTGCAAGAAATTCGGTATGCTGATGGTCGGCCTGTGATGTGTCTTCCAGGAAAGAACCAAGTGGGTGTACATTACACCAAAAATATAGTCTGAAAGGGTTACAGAAGGAAACAATGAAATTTTGACAATGACTGACACCCATGTTTCAGTGCCCAGAAAAATCCGTGTGCTTCTTCAACGGTATGGACTTCTTCTGCTGCCCTAACGAAGAGGATCCTTACGATAAGCACGTTTTTGGAGGTAAATATAAGTTTTGGAGTTAGCATCGCACATAATCCCTAAGTTGCTTTCTGCCACCAGTGCATAAATAAACTGCTTCAAGGTTATGACGGCGAAGAGACGAAACATGGCTACAAGGTGTTTGGACCACTGAACATCCGTCGTCTAATGGACGAGGTTCCGCTCCGAGTCCGTCGCCATTCGGCTCTCAGCAGGCAGAAACGGCAAACTTCGATGGATTCCGCTTTTAACACTGCTCCAGCCTCCTTCAACATCGATTCTGTTACTGCTCCGCTCAGATTTGATGGTGAGCTTCTATGAACAGCAGTTTAATTTAATGTCGTAAGGACTGTGACTTTCACAAATTCAAGTATACGTCGAAATTTCTTAACATGCGAGAAAGGCTTAGTTGAATTGTCTGAAAATCTTCAGAAATGTTATCGTTCATGCGGAACTCATGTCCCACACATTTTCTTCTTTTATAGACATTGTTTTTTTTTCGGATTTTTCATCTTTTCAAAATAGTTGGAGTTCCGAATGACTTCATTCTTGGGCTTCTTCGAGTTGCCAATAACTCGAGGATTCGGGAGCCGAATACTCGAAACCTGTCTTTAATCGTCTCGGTTGAATGAAATCTCCACTACCTACAGTAGACTCCAATGAAATGGAGCAGTTCGCGTGTGTCGCACAACTTCTCTCGACAAGTCTGGGGAGTAAGCAGGAGGGCCGATCGGGAATAAGAGTGGTGATATGTATAAATGGGATGTGTGGATGAGCAGACAGTCAGAGCACCACGTGACCTATGAAGCAACACGTCCGAGCGGGTCCACTCTACTGGAAATTCTAGTCGTACTTAGTGTAGCACATCTGTTGCAACGTGGAATTTGCTTCGAAGGATTCCATTAGGGCATAATTGGAAAAAACCCCGACTGTTGTATGGAGCTGATAATTCAGCAGTCATTCTAGCATTTTTTATGTTGTTGGCACCTATGCAAGTGAAGTACGTGATGTCGCTGTTTCAGATGAGAAGCCTCGACAGGTGTCCCGAGCCCAGCGCATGCGCTCAAAGCCAATACCACCCAATCATGGCAACCCGATTTGCATCGAGCCACTGGTCCCCGGTGACTGCGGAGCTGCCCATCTCAGGTGAGTGGTTCTTGGATTGGTTCAGAGAGGGACTTCTTGGGAGTGTATTCCTGTAAGAGCGCGGACGCATTTCTAGGTACTACTACGACCGCGATTCTGACAGCTGTCGACTCTTCTACTACACCGGCTGCAAAGGAAACAACAACAACTTCGGCAGTCTCATTGACTGCCAAAGGTTATGCGTACTTGAAGGACAACGTGAGTGCAGTTATCCTGCCGCATGTTCTTTAGAGTACCTAACGTGGAAGTTTAAGGTCCCCAGTCAGAGAGCAGGTCGCCAACTCCCACTCCAGCACCGCTTCATCCTGGCCAGTGTCCAGATGGCAAGGCGCCACTTGGAGGTTCTGCTCCAGTACTTTGTGGTAACTCCACCGACTCTATCGGTTGTCCTGCTGGATTCTTCTGCCTCGCTGGTCCACCAGATGTTTGCTGTCCCCAAGCAGGAGCTGAGAAGAAAGGTACTACTAAGCTTAATTCTCAGGACCTCCACCTCAAATTTTTTCGACAATAACCAATCCTTTTTCAGAGGAGAAGTCACCAGTGAGATTTGCGCCTGAAATCCCTGGAGTTCCTAGAGGTACGGGATTTGCAAGAAGTGTCAGCGCGGTAGATTTAACTGATTGGCCCTTTACAGCCCACAGCCGCAAGGCTCATCTCTCAACGCCCAAATTCATGTGTCCTGATGCATCCGACCCTCTGATGGGACAAAATGGCAATCCAACACCATGCGGCGCTGGATTCGATGGCGTAAAGATGTGTCCAAAAGGATTCTACTGTGCTATAGACGTCGAGAAGCAGAGTAAGTGTGAAATCGGTTACTGCCTCATACTATAAAGAGTTCAAAGCTCACCCAGTTGCTTAGCGATTCAAAATCCCGGATTTTGTCTTTGAAAAGAGAGAGATCTAAGATCTTTGCGATCCAGCCTCATTTTGAAACTCCATTTTCTCCAAATTTCCTTACCTGAATTTTCACCTTTTCCAATCATTCTTTTAGCTCGAATGTGCTGTCCTTTGTACGGTGCTGCTGAGCGGATTCCTTCCGAACAAGTCATCGCTCCATACTTTGGACGTCGACCCTCCAATCCTGGAGAAGTTGTGGAACGAGGCTCGCTTCCTTCGGATCAGGTCGAATTCGCGAGCAGATCACTGAACAGTAAGCATTCGAAAATCTAAAATCCTTCAAAATTCAAGCATATTACAAGAACGATTGTCTTTGTTTTGTAAAAATTATCATCTTTTGATAACTGCCTCATAATTCCAGGTAAATCTCTGGAGCGTGTTCCTGATGAGGAAAGCAGTGAGGATGCGCCTCAACCACGAGCGCCTGGTGAGTAAGAATAATGGCTTAAAGTGGCAGCACCCGTCAAAAATTAATACTTGGAGATGAAATGACCATGGCAAGATACAGCACCTGCAAGATACTCAGTGGACTAATTTAATTACCTCGATTTTGGCTCAGTCAATACTCCTCCGATTTCATTGATTTCTCTTGTGTTTCGAGGTATTTCACATTAGGATATGAGTTCTCGGTGCTGCCATATTGACTGGTAGGTATTGTGCCGAAATGGTATGGCCTTATTTTCAGTTGTCCAAGCGACAACAGCAGCCACGTTCGGAGAGGATTCTGGCGAATTCGATGAAATGGATGAGGAGGAAGAAGAGGACGGCATGGCACATCTCATGCTAAAGCCGGTGGAATCGGGACCATCCCCTGCTACTAGTGAGTTCTAACGAGCGTGTTTGCTTTGGAGCTGACATCTATCTTAGCCGCTGCAGGTGCCGTTCCCAACGATTCAGTCAGCGAAGCAGCCACTGAACATGCCATTGACCTGCCAACTGAGCCTCCAGTTGTAGAGGAAACAACAGCAGTCAAGGAGGTCGTCGACGCGTCTGTGTGCCAAATCAAACCCTCAGAAGGTATTTCAATTTGCAGCATTTCTAAAATAACAAATAGATGATGAAACTGCCGCGCAGTGTGAGCAATACTTTTAAAGTTAGAATCAAGGCATCGCTTGCTACACCATCGAGCTACTGCATATGAATTTTTGGAAAACTTGGTCATTTTCTGTTCTTCTCTGTAAATGGCGCATCTGTTTTGCCGTTAAGCACACCCGATACAGAGAGGAGTTTGACTGCTTCTTAATCCTATGAGGAGAAATCTAACCATACTCCGAGCTTCAGCAGGCCAGCCATGCGTTGCCCAGCATCGCTTTCCACGGACAATTTTTTGAACTTGTGAAGTTTTGTGCGTGACGCTCCTGAAACACGAAGTCTTCCCCTGAGTCTGGCCCAGTGGGACACTTGACGCAGAACAAAATTGCATCAAAATATGACTTATAATTAGACTTCTTGCTTTGAATAGAAAGAAGGCTGCAATGAGAACTAGAAAAAATTCCATCTTTGACGTATCCTGTCTCTCCCGTAATTCTATCATTCATTCACAGGTCGCACATGTCGCGAAGACGAGCAGCCTCCCCGAACGAATCTTCACTACTTCTACTCACCGAAGGACCGGCGGTGCAAGCTGTACTTCTACCGTGGCTGCGGCGGCAACGCGAATCGCTTCGAGAAGAAGGCGGACTGCGAGCGGCTCTGTTTGCAATAGGTAAATCCCTGCAGTCGCATCATCCTCGCATTAGCTCGCACCTTCAGTTTCCATTTTTCAGAAGCAATCCACGCCTCTTCCTGTTACTCGACACGTGTAGATTTGTGCTTTCTCAGAATATCATTGTTACATTCCGTTGTTTGGTGCACTTGTACATGTAATAAGCATTCATTATTCGATGTCTCAATCGATGAACAGACGCCATCACCTATCAATGAAGACGAACCTTTGTTGTCAGTTTAGTAATAGATATATTGCCGTTTCCAGATCACTTGCTGTGTTGTGCGATGCTTCTGTGTAGTGTCAGGTTTTGCCGCCGTGCAATTTATTTTGTGCCTTACCGAGATGTTTTCTCATTGTTAATAAACCTTATGAATAACATTTTTATTGTTGTTTTCTGCACTTGGCGTCTCGGCCATGTCGTTCACTGCAGCAGAGGAGCGGTGTGAACCAAACAGCACTTCAGGGGAGGTATTATGGTATTATGTTATATCTAAAGTGGCATCCTTCGTTTTCATGAAATCGCCTTTGTTTCCGAAGGGGATTGGGGGGGGGGGGGGGTGCTGGGGCTGGACATCATCCGGGCAAAAGCCATGTTTTGTGGAGTTGGAATAGCTCATTTTTCTTTAAAAATAGGATAGAAGACTACACAATTCGAAGGATTACTCCCTTAGTGGATAAGTCGTGGTGGAGTGTGCATCCCCTCACAAGAAAAATTTAACGAGAGAAATACCCGATTGTAACTGTAGCGCTCCAGCTTGTGTGGTTAGCGAGCAGGCCCCAGCACTTGTCCTCTCAAAGGAAAGTTGAGCTTCTTGAAGGAGTGAAAGAAAGAAAGCAGGCTCCGTATCGGTGTCCGGGGCAAGGGGGCGGGAAGAGTTTAGAAATATTGGAAAATTTTTTGTTTCTAAGAAGCAGTATTAATTTCATAGATGCGGTCGAGGAAGAAAGGATTCAGAGAACTTCTGCGAAGTCCAAACTCCGATGATTACTTTAAAATTTGCAGAGAGTTAAGAATTAGGAGAGTACTAGAAGCGTTTGAAAAATCATCATAAACTTATGTGTCCCAAAAGAGATACATATATGGGTGAGGACAAGTGCTTGAAACCAAAACCCTGGAAAAGAATCAAAGGACTCGTGCGTAGTCCACAGTCTATGGATTGTCCACATATTTGCGTATAATAAGTGTCCCAAGATACGTGAGAAGTGTATGAAAAATCCTGGAGCCGTATCCAATATATTCATCGGTGGGAAGGAATACGCAGTGGATTGACACCCATTCCCAATCCACTCTGCTATCCATTATAATTTATCCACTGGGATCATTCCCTTGCGCACATTCGGTGCATCGACGGAAAGTAGGGAATTCGAAATGGGTTTTCGATCTTGAAAACTCGTTTCTATAGCTAATTTATCACTTTTGTGCATCGTTTCTTTTCTGTGTCGTGCAAAAATAGCGTTTCGGACCTCGTACATGGCAAATCCGTTAATTTTCTGCCTGATCAATCGCTTTCTTCGCGTTAACCGCGTGGATTTCGCTCGCAAAATAAGTTGCCTCCACTGTTTTCAGAAAAAAAAGGATGTCCAATGGCTTAAAGCGAAGTACTACACATACGATTCCAGGTTAATATTCTTAGACATTCCACCGTCCCTTGCGTTGCACTACACCGCCTGGGACCGTCACACCATCTAGCAAATGCGGTATGATGCTACGCTGCTGGCGGTGTAGGGGCGGTGAAGCCACCGCCCCTGGCGGTATAGCAACGGGCGGGCACCGCTCCTGGCCGTGTGGCTGCGGACGGACGCCGCCTCTAGCTATGTGGCAGCGCGCGGGCACTGCTCGTGGTGTTGTGAGAGCAGACTTCGATAAAAGGGGTTGATTATGTTGAAATCGCGTTAAGGAGATATTGTAGACGTACACGTACCGCCACTGATGCTGCATTTCGGCTCCTCAGAAAATGCGGAAATTAGGGGACAGGCGCTGTTGTGGTCATGAGAGTCGCTTTCGCCCTCCTTTGGTGTCTTATCGACTCCCATCACGATAGAACGCATAAAAACAAAAAAAGCAGGGTAATCCTGTAGCTCTGCACAGTTTTCGATCCTTCGTACCACTTCTGCCCCAAGCGGGATTCGAATCTACCTACCTCACCTTTTGCATTGAAGTCGAATGATTAGGGGTCCATTGCTTTATCCACTCGGCCATCCGTGCTGATATCCCCTCATTTCGACCTCCCTCTTTTTACTACATTCTAATGGAGTATTGCCATTGGCATGATAATAGAACTATTCACTCATGGTGCTGAATGCATCCTGGTACGCTGATGACATTGTCCTACTTGCTCACAACCATGAAGATCGTAAAAGCATGACAGAAATGATGCGCCTAGCCGCCGCTCAGGTGTGGCTTCAAATCAACTTCATGAAAATCGAAATGGATGAGGCTGGGTAACGAAATTCACACGGAAGCACTGATATCTATAGCAATAAATGGGTTTCATTTATCTTGGACAGAAGGTGACGTTCCCTCGAACGATGAGCTCCGCTATCGTATACAAGCAGCACGCTCATCTTTCTTCAAGTATAGACTGTTCCTGAGGCAGCCTCCAATGGAAATGAGACTGAAGAGGAGATTAGTAAACATGTGCATCCTACCCAGTCTTTTATATGGTTGTGAAACATGGGTTTGGACCAAAGAAGTTGCATTAAGCCTCAGAGCAGCGCAGAGACGTTTGGAAGGACCTATACTCGGAGTGAAGTTTTTGGACAAGATCAATCCCAGAGTTCTACGGAGAAAAACAGGATTTAAGGACTGGGTCATAACAGCGCTGCAAAGAAAGTGGAATTACGCCGCTCGTCTTGCAAGAAGATCACCAGAGAGTACGTGGGCTTGAGCCGCAACTGGCTGGATACCATAGATAGACGACTTCGCTCGATTTACTGGAGTCCAAGTAAGAGAGGGTTTTATTGTCCAATTGCAGACCTTTGCCTTGCCAGTCGATGGAGTTTAGAGCGTATTGAAGAACTATTGTGAAGAGAATTGGAGACATAGAGTCTCCCTGCCTCACTCCTCTTTGTAGCTCGAACTTGGCCAGTTGATTTCTTACTATGACGACTGCACTGCTATTCGCATAGTTCAGTGGTGCCGGTTCTTCTTCAAGATTCTTCGCACGAAAAACTAGAAACACATTACTCGTGTCTTGCGACAAAGAATAAATAGTAGTAATATTGAGTATTGAATCTGCACCCGTTTACCAATCTTTAGCTAAGTCATATTGTAATCAGAATGTTTGTTTTATAAATACTTGAGTTCTAAAGGTATGTATGTCGAATTCATGTAAAATATAATTATTCTTGAACAAACAACGAATGTATGAACTTTCATTTACAAATTGACTGTAGTTCATGGATAACAAAATGTTTTTTCTTCGTGACAGTCTGTTGAAGATAAATTTAAATCGATAAAAACGGCAGAAAAGAACTAGCCGTGGTTATAATTTAGAAAAAAAAGAAGATATATTTTGAAACTCTCCAAACAGCGGAAACGTATATTAGAAACTAATTGTAGTCAGCTCCAAACTTACAGATATAGACGACATTCAGTCGTGTAACATAGAACGTTCTTGTGAACGATTCTCTCTCCCCAACCATCGCACAGCCCTAGTTCGTTACAGCCGTGATAGCTCGTAGTTGCATTAACCATAGCTTGAAACGTTTCGAAACTCATTCGTATCCCGGATGTGCTGTTTAATGCGGAAAAAGCGGAAGTCACGTTGTAGTTGCGCAACCGATGTTCTGTCAAATATCTTGACAGCTAAAACAGCTAGTTGATGATCAGGGAGTGAAAGGATAGGGGCTGCGTCGGCGTCTTTATTAACTGATGCGGAAAGTTGTCGCATCCCCGAAACCTCATTTTTAGTGTTCTCTTTGATCTCCATTGGATTACCCGAGAATGATTCTTGACTTGAGGTGGGTTCAGCCTACTCAGATCTCATAAAAACTGCATTAAGGACCCTTTCTACCACCTCGTAATCACTATCAATTGAATCCGACACCGATCGCGATCCTAAACAATTGAAGCATCGACTAAGCCAGCGTGAAAGTTAGAGCGCATTAACGTTCTCCCATAGCCCATTATGTCTGAAGCGATTTACCATTTCGTGGTAAACATGAGCAGGAATGAATAGGAAACGCTCACGTTTCGTGGCCTTCTCCCACAGTCCATATCTTGACTTCATTCGACGCGACACATCCAAAGCGCTCATCTTAGTAAAAATAATAAAAATAAAATGATGGTAAAAAAAGACTATTCGCTGTCAGAACGATGCAAACTGTGAATCCTGCATTATTCAGAAAGGTATAGTGACCAACTGGTATGAAATTGGAAGGTAAACAATGTATCAACTACGTATATAAATGGAGAAACGAACTCACAAGCGGAAGCATTTACCTTATACGCCAAAGCGACTTTATGTATTGAAACGAAAACTAACGCAATACTGTAAATAAATTCACACATGCTCTCTTACAGAATGTACAGCTAGGTCGAGAGTAAAATTCAACAACAACATCTAACATTTCACAGATACAAACATGGGTCATATAGTTCACAAGAGCACATTTTGACTAGTTACAGAATTACATCAAAGCGATGATGAATGATAGTGGAATAGAGGAAGGAAGAGAAGGCGTCGCAATAGACCGTGGTAATTAGTCACTCCCGTCGCTTGATACTTCTCGCAACTAAGCTGTTATTTAGGTGATTCTCTGGGAAAAGTACTTCTTTTGAAATGCCTCTTCTGTTCTCCCTTTTTGATTCGATTTCACCACACTTACGCACTGAGAACGTAAAATCTTGGTACCTCGCTTCAGTGGGATACGTTGCAGCTTGGCAGGGAACGAGCGGAAGTGTATTGTTTATGGCAGTTCGCCATGGCACATGAAACGGTCCGTGGGGGTAAACGCGGTTGAAGTTCCTTGTATGTTGTCGGGATTAAGTCCTTTGTAGCGAGTAAAACACGTGAAGAAGTGAGGCAAAGAAATTTGGATACTCTAAAATGGAAATCTATAATAGTTGAAGGAAGCTTCAATCAAATACCAAGGACTGGTGAGGCAAATGTTATCGCTGAGATTGGTATCAAAAAAGAAAAAAACGAAAACATAAAGGACAACGATAAAAATAAAAAAAAACAACAAAGAATTCGCCCTTTCAGGCGCAAAAGCTTGCAAAAAGATCGTAAAGATCGTAATGCTTACATAATAGAAACGTGTACTACTCAGCTCGCTCTGGTGATGGTCCGATTGGAGTAACTCTCTTCACAGTTTATTGGGCCAACAGCGGCTCGTGGTTAGTATTAGAAAGGCAATTATTACCAGGTGCGCGCCTCAGTTGCTCACCAGATGCACGCATGCTTTTGCGGATCATTTCCCATGAGAACGCTCAACGCGGCATGTACAACCTCAGTGGAAGTAAAGAGCGGCCGCCGCGAGGCTGAAAGCCCGAGCGTCTTACCTGGGCTGCGTTAAGAGGTGAGGCGGTCAGCTGCGACTGGGTCTATCTTTCATCATATAGACGAAAGCGCCTCAAACTCACGTGCCTAATATAAATCGCCCTAAATGCTTCAAGGCTAATGACGAATTACTACTGGTAGTCAATGGTAATTGAAGGCTCATCCCATCTAATAACTAATCCTGACGGATTAATCATCACAACTTTTTCATTCGTTCGGTGTAGTAATAAATAGAGGACGTTGTGTCACTACGCATCCATACGTACGGATAGAGTACTACTTATGAAAGAAGAAGAGTGAAGCCATTAGTGAACTGAGAGGGGTTGGGGAGATTAGGGCGGATGGCCGAGCGGATAGAGCAACGGGCTCTCAGTCGTTAATGGAGAATCATAAGATAAGTTTGAATGCCCTAGACCACAATATAAACATGCACGAGCTTTGCAAAAAGTCTGTATTTATGGAAGTTTTTGATAATTTTCCACAGCATCTGTGTTCCGAAGGATCGTTATGATGCGCTCACGAACTGCTGTTCTAGCTACTGAGACTAATGAGTTTTGCTCCCAAGATTTCCAATCTTGAGCTAGCAGAATGGTGCCGAACCAACGTGAATAGCTTATTTTGTATAGTGCCGAACCAACGTGAATAGCTTACTTTGTACAAATGGACGGTTTGACTCTGCCACCTTCAGACGTTGCGTAGCCGTATTCTTACAATAGTGGGTCGTTGCGATGCTCCCGAACGTTCGGGGTCATAAGTTACTGCAGTGCTCACGCCTAATTGAATTGGCTGCCACTAGGATAACGAAACTTGATTCCATACCGGTGAATGTGTTCACTGCGACGGATAAATAGGGACCTGAATCCTTAACTCTGTTGATACAGCAATTTTCACCACTGCTTGAAGAATTAGATTTTGATTTAGATGATATCATCTGTATTCACATCTGTAAAATCTTCTTTCTAGAAGCAAACGAGCAAGACACATTTACGATGGATCAGCATTGAATAGAACTCGCAAATACTTCTTCGCAAATACTTCTTC
>KN732091.1:0-11378 GCA_000816745.1 Ancylostoma duodenale | reverse complement strand
TCTTTTATTGAGATGGAATTGACGCTGGAATGGGATCGCTCTGTTTCTTCTAGGAATAGTAGAGGAGGAATGGCGCTATTTAAAATATTTGTTGTGATTGATGATGTTCGTGAAGAACAGCGGTTCCGATGTCCACGGGAAACTTCACGAAACTACTGCTCAACCTAACACTTTTGGTGTGCCAATGCAGTTTTGTTAATCATCAGGGGAGCTGTTAATACCCAATAATTACCAATAGCTTCGAAATTCTTAAAAGTGGAAATCCAGAGAAACGGAATAGTATCGGCAAAGAAAAACAACGCTTCATCTTCACAAAAATGTGGCAAAAGCTATAGCTCTACAAAAATTGTGAAGCTGAAAGTTCTGTCGGTTAGAAAGAAGTTGAAAGCAAAAAAAAAACCATATACTCTAATCTAGCTTTCACGATATTGTCGAGAAATCCCCCTCAGAAGAACAAAAGCACGCAAAAGATTCAACCAAGTGTGTTGCGCTCAAGAAGAGTCTGAACAAAAATGCAACTCTTTTGATGGATTTCGTTTGTTTTGTTTTCGTTGTCATTATGGGAACTTTTGAAACCGACCTCGTATGTATCTGTCAACTTGGCAACGTAGATGTGAACGAACTGTTCGTGAACATTCCCATGCGGGTTGTAATGCAATATTAGCAGATGCTTGTTCTTCTACTTTCACCTCTTACAAAGTATTGGTGGTGAACAACATAGTAAGCTAATGATTTATTCAGCGCATTGCTGCTTTTTTTCTTATGCTTCACACTCGGACACAATGCCGGTGATTTCGGCACCACTATGCGTAGTACTCCCTTCCATTGCTACACGACAGATGGGCACTTTGGAAGAGGTGTCCTGCTCGGTTCTTCAGCTTCCTCATGAATTCCGGTGCCTAATCAGGTGTGTCGTTGAATAAGAGGCTCTGGTAAAAAAAGGTATGGCAAAGACGAACCCTTTTACAATCTACTGAATACGCCTGCACAGTGACCACCAGCTTTCCATTGACACCTCGTGTGCTTATTCTGACGTAGTTGGGATTGTAATTGACACCGTAAGCTTTGAACAATCTCCTCATCTGCAAAACCATCCTTTCACCGACAAAATTAAGGTCACACTAATTCACTGATTCACCTCTCGTTCCACTCGATTAGTGTAGTAGTAAGGGTCTGAGTGAGGGTAAGGTGCATCCGTGTGCAACGTCATTGTAATAATGTGATGTCCTGTACCAGGTGCACATGCCTTCAAGAAAGGTCTTTCCAACTTACTTAGATCTTACTCAGATAAATTAAACATGTTGACTGCTTCATGTGCATAACACCGAAACACTCCATTCACCTATAGCTGTAGTTGTACTTCATTGGAGTCTGATCTGGCCGGATAACAAAAGATATGTATCGATCCTTTCCCGACGAGGATCAATACGTATCTTTTGTTATACGAGCGGATCGCACTCCCATGCATTACGAATGCAGCTTATCAAATGTGTTATCAAACGGAAATGCTAAGCAACTAGATAGAATTTTAGGAATGAGCTACCATCTCACCAGTACAGTGCAAACCAGGCAAACTAGCGAGAAGAGACGGAGCATTTGTTGAGTTCGGGCTGAGATGTCCGCGTATCAAACTCTTTTATATGGAGATTGACCATTCAATGTCACTGAATGTGATGGTTTTTTCACATCATAGATGATATGTCAATAACTTGACCCGGTATTTGTTGGACATGGAAGAAGTTTTGAGATTTGCTGTTTAAGTCAAAGAAGAAAAAGGCAATTTAGATATTTCCAAAGATGATCACTAAAGAAATCCCACTTTTTGGCGTACAGTAGGTTCTTTCTAACGATTTCTTCCTGAATGATGTCCTGAAGTCACTCTTTGAGGTATCCAGTTGAACTGCTAATTACAAACAAATGACTAAATTGTACCATCACCTTCAGCACCATTCGGACAATAAGAATGTAACTAGAGTCAACAACGCTTACTTTATGTACGAAACATCATGCGACGCATCTTATAGCGTCTTCTGCTGATAAAGCTCTGTCATTATTTTGGTAAGAGGTTAGATAAGTTTTAGTACACCGCATATCTGCAATTTCGTAGTATTAGTTGCCTATTTTCTGATAGAGCACCCGCTGATCTCTCCCTCTTACTCTGCGCGCTTTTAGCTAACAGCTGGTGTTTCTTTAAACCGGCGGTACATAATAGACTGGTGTTTTACACAATATCCAATCTACGCAAGTATTTCTTCCTTACGTTTCTCACATGATTTTGCTAGTTTCCTATGCTCGAGACCGTCCAAGTCCAGCAGCAGAGAAAATTCCGTAGCTGCTGTCTTCATGGAGAAGCCCGGTGGATTATGCTAAAAAAATCAAAAACACATACTCCTACTTCTATTGTGGTCGTGTTCACGCTTTAATTAAGTGCAAAATTGGTTGATTGGTGCGCAATGTAGTGTTACATCTACAGGCTCTCCATAAGTTCTGGCACACCAGATTCAGTACCACCATGGCATGAAATCCGATGTGTCCTATTCATGATTCATCCTCACATCCGCCTACGTCCTCGGAGAGGATCAAAGGCTCAGCAGGAGCATAGTCGGACAGGTATTGATATTGCAAGCATTGTGGATGTTGCTAGATAGTTGCAACAAGCAATGGCGCCCGTTCGACAGACAGCTAAGCTATATTCACAAGCTTATTCACAAGTTACCTCTGAAAGCGCGGAACACCAATTCCTCTCAATGTCTATCTTCTATTCTCGCATCTTCATCTCTACCTAGTAAAGCTTCAATAAATAGTTGGTGAAGCCAATGTGTTAGTGAACCACCAAACCTCATTGGACCGTGGTGCAGTCTAAACATGGTGCATTGGCCAAACCATTTCCTTTAGTTCCTAGCAGAATTATGCGTACAAGTACCCTAAGGGAAGCAATGGCCTACTTCCCATGATCTCGTATCTTTGAGCACAATTCTGCCTTCTCCTTACCCTTCCTTTTTTTTGCCATATTTCCATTTTTTATCGCTGTCACTTCGTCGTTTTCTCAACAAGTACAATGCAATAAAAGAAACAACGTCTTCAACGACAAGTTAGGACAAAGACGTATTCACCAGTAAATAATTTACTGTCTCCTATTGGACGCCCATGCACCCAAAATGTTCGAGCAAAGAAGAATAATCTTCTGCCATTAAAACAGGTATTAATCTAACACGTTTTATGAGAAGGTCTACTTTTAAATGTTGCGTTCCTTAATCTAGCCTTTTCAGCTTTCCTCGCATAACCTTTGCAACTCAGCACTCACACTTCTGAGTAAACCTATTCCTCAGTTAAAAGCTCTATGTGAATAACACAATGATTCTTTGAAAAATCGATTCCAGCTTGCTGAAGACCATAAAGGTTTTTTTCCTACAAATACGCTGCAAGACTTATATACAGCCATCGAGATCACAAGATTATGCATGCATGACCCAAAAATTCAAAACATAACGAGATAAATCAGCTGATGCTGAAAATTTCTTAGGCTTCAATCAATAACGATGACTCAGAACACAACAAAATGTAAACATTTATTAGAAAAAATCTAACTTACCGATCATATCATCGATAACATACTGGATATAAGAACGTTTCCAGGAGACTTGGCACATATTGTCCGTGTGCTACCACACCACTGTGCGGAAGCGCTATCGTCTTCGGATGTCGTCCTCGACTCAGATATTTACTCTGAAAACTGCTAAGGCTAAATTGACAAAGCAGCTCAACATTGAGCAAACTTATCCAAGAGGCCGAGCAGTTTCAAGAACTCTGGACGTTTCCCAAACAAGTATCGGATCTACAACAATTCCTCCCTACCGAAACGCTTCTGATAAAAAACATCAGTATACTAGAAGAACAAAAAGACGCAATACGGAACTGTTACAATGAATGTAACTGTACAACTCAAGCGAATCGAACCTGAGGAAGGATCCAACTTCGAGGTAAGTCTCGATCAATATTGGGAAGAAAAACAAGGAGAAAACATTCTACAACTACAGACCTTGTTAAAAAAATAGACTTCTGTAAACTCGAATTAGATTGTCAAGCGGTATCGTTAAGAAACGAATTTACATCAAGATCATCATAAAAACACGAGCCAAATGAATCCCCAATACTACCCTCAGGGATCGAGCAAAAGGCAATATGACTAATAGGTACACACCTGATAGACGTGTCTTGGGTACAGGGTCGAGCGCTCGATGGTAATTTACCAAGGGGGGTCGCTGGGGGATTCCCCTTTTCAGCAGCGAGATCCATGTTCGATTCCTCGCGAGGATGCCGGTTTTGCAAGCACTTCAACAGGAATAACAAGTGTAACAATCTCGGCGAACACTTTCTTTTCAAGCTTTGACGTTTTATTTAGCTGTAAATCGACTGCTATGGTCTAGTAAATATGTAACTCAAAATGCAATTCCGTGGATCGTGTCCTAGGACCTTTGGACATCACAAGGTGTTCCCAAACTGCGGAGGCGGTTTCCCAGAATCAAAACTTATGAGCATGCAAAATCTTACCGCTTCTCGTTCCGTGGAACTTTTTTTTATGGCGATAAACACGTATGCCATGATCGCAAAATCTGTTAAATTTGAGGTATGTTGACACTAAATAGCTGAAGAAATCAGAAGGTCACACGAAAAATGACCTCATCCATAAGAAAGAGCAAGTCTTGCGCTATTGTAATGCGTTGAAGCTGTCTCCCCATACAGAGTAAATATGAAGTTATTCGCCTCAGATTAAGAGCACATTCTTGAACTTGCCAAAAATTAGGTTTTTTCCTTCTCCCTTTTTTTTGGCTTTACTTCAGCGTATGTGTAAGTGCTGACAAAATCTTAGATATGGCTCTGAGAGAGGAATTCGACTGCTATACTCCTATACAATTTCAGCTCTCAATGCTATCTGGAACGAGTTTTATTCCGTTGGTAAAACGATGGTGAACCGCTGGTACCAACGAACTTCTACCCAAATTACCCAAACGAATCTTCTTACCAACGAACTTTCACCCGAATTTAACCCTAATAAACCAAGCTTTTCAAAATAAGAAGAAGTGTACCAGAAAGCGCAAATCTTCCAGAACGACTTGAGCCATTTTCCCAGGTCACATGCTAACTTACTTACTTAGATACTTAGATGGCCCGTCGTCACGTGTCGTGCGGGCCCCAGCATCGCTTCCGTTCAATTCGTTCTCGCGCCACCGTCATCCAAGAACATCGTAGACGACGTTGACGAGAGTTCTGATTCCAATCCAGCTGACCATTCAGCTGGTCCATCCGTACTTTGAACACATCGGCTCATCGCGTTGGTGGTCTCCCTCGAGGTCGTTTCGTTTCTCTTGGG
The DNA here is from genome assembly GCA_000816745.1 of Ancylostoma duodenale. NCBI lineage: Eukaryota > Metazoa > Nematoda > Chromadorea > Rhabditida > Ancylostomatidae > Ancylostoma > Ancylostoma duodenale. The sequence continues at coordinate 6,007 of KN732091.1, read as the reverse complement.
ATACATTCCAATGTTCTTTTTGTCCATCTATCGTCTTCTTTTCTCATTATATGACCAGCCCATCTATGTTTAGCCTTCGATACGTATTCCGCTGGGTCACGAAGGCGAGACATTTGTCGCAAATCGGAGCTGCAAAGCCCGGCCTGATGTTGGGTACGCCGGTTGTACCTCAAAAGACAACGCTCGAGCGCTCTGTGTATGGTACGTAGCGCATTCTACGTGGCCGCAGTGTTCGCCCACATCTTCGCAGCATAACAGAGCGCTGGAAGAACTGTAGAGTCGAAGAGATGAGCACGAAGGTCGGGGTCCGCCAGTTGGTCTGTGGCTTCCCTCAGAGGGCCAAACGCGGCCTACGCCGCTCTTCTTCTTCTATCCAGCTCCTCTATGAGGTTGTTCTCCATATTCATTGATCTTCCAAGGTACACATAGAACGACGTCTCCTTTATACCAGATCCATCCAGTTCTATTCGCTCTCCTTCTCAGCATGCATTCTTCAAGAACTAGGTCTTTGCCCTATTTATTCGCAGTCCTATTCTTTTCCCTACTCCGTTTAGCTCACAATGCATCGCCTCCGCTTCATTGGTGCTTTTCGAGAAAAGGACGATGTCGTCCGCAAAACGAAGATTTGAGAGGAACCGTCCATCAACCCGGATGCCTTTCTTCTCCCAGTCGAGTGACCTCATTGCCCAGTGCAATGCGGCAGTAAACAGCTTCGGCGATACAGTATCGCCCTGTCGTACTCCTTCGCAATCGGAATGGTTAAGGGGGGCTGAAAGAGCTGTATTGTCGTGGAGCATCCAATATAGCAGTCGGCTAATGTTCTCACATAGGTCACATGCTAAAACTTTTTAAATTCATGATAAACAACAATACATTTACACGTGTACGATTCTAACTCTGTGCGAAGTAAGGCCACCCTAACGCGACATTCGTGTCTTAAAAAAGGGTCCTGGCGATTCGTTTTCTTCGTGCACGTGGATATTTGAGGTCCAACGGCTCCACATCCATTTTTCCATGTTGCAGAAATTAGACTCCGGCGGAGATCGGACGTGGACCTGTTTGGGCTCAAAAACGACTTCTGCGTCATTCCACTTGCTTATAATAAGTGTACAGAATGTGCGACAGACTCATGTATGACAACTGAATGGTTGCTCAAAAGTAAAATTAAAAATTGTATTGAAATTGTATTGAATTTGTTTAATTCGAAAAGTATCCTCTAGATACCTTGAAAATTGCTAAAATACAATAATTGAAAATGTAAGAAGAAATTAGATGTTCTGGGGGGGGGGGGTCGCCTCGGCGTCAATTTTTTACCGACACCACGTTTGACCCTGCTTGGGTGACGAGCTCCGGGTACCTGAGTTCCCTGGTACTCCAACGGAGTTCGACTCCTTCTGGGAACAACTTATAGCTCGCAGAGGAAAACCAAGCTACGTTTTGTCGGACAATGGCACAAATATCACTTGTGCAAAAGAGTTCATAGAAAACATGCAAGAAGAAAGAGAAAAAGAAGATTCAACATTTTGAAAACATCTTGCCCGGCGTGCATTGAATGGAAGTTCATCAACCCTCTTTCAACACGGAAAGGAGGATCTTACGAAAGACTAATAGGGATGATGAAAACTTTACTCAAGGAGACCCTTGGTAAGACATTGCAAATTGAAACAGAATTCGAAACGTTTATAACAGAATGTGAAGCAATGGTTAGTTCCAGACCACTGACATATGTTGGCAGCAGAATTGATGACTCAAAAGTTGTGCGACCAATAGGCTTTCTCACTCCTAGTGCCAACACCAATTTTATTGTACCACAACCCATCGACAAAGACGAAGATTACTTTCTCACTTGTCCAACCGATCAGAGGCAATCATATACTTGCAAAAAATACAAAATCAACTGGATCAGTTATGGAAAAACTGGACTGAACATTATTTACTAAAACTTCGCAATCATCATCAAAGAAGGATTAAACAACACAGTTTTACTCGAAAAATACCCCATGCTGGAGAAGTGGTACCCATTATGGAGAACAATATTCCCAGGAATGAATGGAACATGGGCATTCATGGAATGTCTCCCCAGCTCAGACGGTCAAATTAGAGCGGTGGAGCTGGGAACAAAGAAATCGACTCTAGAACGATCTCTCAACATGCTAATACCATTGAAATTAGATGAAACTGAGAAAGATGCCATAAAGAAAGACGCAAATTTCGGTTTAACCAAAAACATCACAAATAACGATCAAAATCATAAACAAAATTAAATGTTGACCGAAGGACAGCGGCCGATCTTGCCACGTCGCGCGAAAGCGAATATTAGTTACACAAACGTCACAACTCATGAGACTGCGAAAATGAATACGCCGCGCTCCACGCAGCGACCACAATGACATCCATGGCTCGCCATCGCGCTCACTACATTGCTTGCGCAAATTACCACTTGTAAAGAAGCACCGCACATGCAAATCGAGTGCGTATGAGGAAGAATACGCATGTTTACACCACGGCAAAATGAAGCAATCGAAGTATGCGCAGACGATCACTGTTTAGAAATTAAACGCCCTGCAAATAAAGTAACCATGCAGTTTCCACCAGAAGTTACTTTCCACAAATATGATGTTATCCTTAAAATGTTTGATGGCAACTCTACAAAGGCGTTACATTGATCATGCCCAGCAAGTCCATTTTGCAAACAAATCAATTGTAATTTTTGCTTATCTATGATATCTAAGCCCGATTGTTGGCTATGTATTGCAATTGCAATCACTGCTACGCTCACATGCTTTGTAATCGTTGAAATATTAGCCATTATAATCCTAACAAAGAAAATATGCAACAGATTTCTAAACCTATGCAGACGCCTCTGGACCGATTTAGTCTACATCCTCGTTCATCAGACAATTGCTATTAAAATTAACCCTATGCAACCAGAAATTTGCCTACAACTCCTGCATGCCAACCATTCTAATTCCGTGATGAAAATATTATTGAAAAATGATACTTAGGTGTAACAAGGAAACCTTATATGCCACACGTAACACTGAAACTTCAATACAGCAAACGATGCCCACATATGGGCTCATGCCCAAGAAGGAAATGTGCTGCTGTCACACTCAACACCGAACTTGGAGAACTTGGCATAGCTGACAACTACATAGGCATCACATACTGCAGTTAATCCTGCGGAGGGTTAGGATGCTCCTGCGGATTCCAATCTTTAGGATGTTTCTTCTACGGGATATATAATACCATATCCCCACGGATGACAAAATCTATGAAATCTTTGACTGCCTAACATGGTTCGAAGCAATAAAATTGACAGTAACATATTTCCCTACACAACAAGATCAAAAAAGTTACAACATTGAACTACGCCCATGAGTACGCAAACAGCTACACTCTTCTACACTTGAAGTAACAAACTTTCATGTGAATCTACCATCTATCTTAGGGAAACGATTTCTATCCAACGAGAAAACAATTTCATACCTGGACACAGACACGACTCTCATACGCCTGCCCTTTCAACCCAGCCACCCTGCCTGCCAATGCCAGCAACAAGTGTACGATCCGAGATAGCTGCAAATGTGATCCCGACGAGGATTATATAAACTGCTACTGCAAACAAAACCAAGTATCCCAACTTCAGCTATTAAGCAATACGTTACCTCTAAGCCTTCCTAATGCAATACCTGTCATCGAAGGCAAGGACCACATTTCGACACCCCGCACAAGAGCAGTATGTAAAAAACTCTCCATACTATTCGAAGCCTCAATATATTGCCTACAACAACGTATATCTGATTTTACATGCAAAATTACCTCTTCCAAAATACGAGGCTGTTACAGTGGCTTAAAAGAAGCAGTCGCAAAACTCACATGCCATTCTATACATGAAGCAGTCGCTGAAGTAACTACACAGTCATTCCCCCTTCAGTGTTCCAAATACGCAGTGAAAAACGAAATCAGACTAGCATTCAATCAAGCAAGGATTCAAGAAATCTGCTCCGCTACATGCGGCACCACCACAACTATATTCGAACTGCAAGGTACATTAAATTATGTCAATGGTTTACAACCAATTATACAATATTTGGAATTGTGGAGAAACGATACTAAAGTACGTGAAACATTTAAACTCGAACTTACCGATTTCAATCATTTCTTTGAAATATGCGAAGAAGCTATTCTTTACGCCACAAGCATAACAATCATACTTGTAGGATCAATCAACTTAACGGCGACTTATCTTCACAAACAATCTCTACCATCTAACAACAACAAAAAGAAATATACATATAAGAAAGCAATCTCACCTCCTCGCCACATTCCCATAATTAGGGCTTCTGCCTTTTCTCATCCTTAAATTCACTCTACGAAATGTTTTACACACTATTATCAAGTTATGAAATATTCTGTACCACAACTTCAATATTTTTCTCCAGGGCTAACCAGATCCCCCTTTTTCCATACGATACTCCTCCAGCTATAGAAAAATAAATTCATGAAAGAATATCTCAACTCTCACCAGTTTTCTCGTGTCGCATATAAACACAACATTTTTCCTCACATCAATAATATATGTATTGCAGACATGTCCGAAAGCTCGGATAACGGATCAGAAGCATTCGATCTAGACCTGGACGCCACCTAATGAACAGAATCGACCGAATCTACAACATGTTAGATGAAATAATACACAGCCTCGACTCCATGGAGACCACTCTCCACCAACTCGAAGTGCCACGCCACCGCGAAGCAACCCACCACCCGCAGGTAGGTGATAACAATCAGTAAAGTAGAGAATAATGTCAACTGAGTAAAAGAAAACTAATAAATGAGTAGCAGGTTTGTGTAATACAGAACGAACAGAGTATAGAGTATATAAGTAAGCACAAGGTAGTCAACACAGAAGAACTCAAACAACTCAGGTCAACAACCAACAATAATTTAACATCTAGATAGACCCTAGACAAGTCAATAGATTGGCAAATATCCAAGCAAGTTCAGTAACGAAGTAGACTAACGTTTTTAACATGAACAGAAAAAACTAAAAACAAGCATATTCTGTGGATGCGGTCATTGGGCCAGGAACTGCGATCGCTTCACAACACTAACGGCTAGAAGGAACCGCGTGTACGATCTTCAAAGGTGTGAAAGATGTCTCACACCGAACAACCACTTAGTCAATGCTTGTTCTGCAAAATCTCCTTGTTTTTATTGTAAACGCGCAAATAGAACTGCTGAAATGGCTAAGCACCACAGTGCATTCTGCGTATATCACTTTGGCATGTAATCCTAGCATCAATATAAGAGACAGATTATATGGGACTTAAGTTTGTCAATCTTTCGGTGCTATTTATTGTGTTGTGATTAGTAGTACAATGAAGCTTAGAATCTTGTCAGGAACTCAAACAGACTAATTGATCTCCACCAATAGATCATTATAAAACTAAAGGGTGGAATGACTCATTGCGTGGAAACGGTTCAATGCCGAGTAATGCGAGTAAAATCAACGAGCGTATTTGTAGGAAAAAAAACTTTTTATGATCTTCAGCAAGCTGGAATCGATTTTTCAAAGAATTATTGTGCTCTCTCTACGTCTACCATGGCGCAGTAGAATGTGTGCACAGTTAGAGGTGGATGCTAGAGGGTTCAATTCTCACGGCGTCCAGGCGTTTTGTAACGTCTCACTCACGAGCTGTAGTTTACGGCTGACAGCATCCACTGCCAAAAAGAGGTGCAACGTGGTGCAGAGGTAGTGCTGCCCATCCATAGGCATTTGGTCTAGTGATCGGTTCCCTTCAAGGATCTGTGTTTTTGTACTATAAATTCCACTTAACATGTGGCGATAAGATGGAAATTTCCTCCCCGTTGGCAATCGTAAGTCGCACTTAGCTGTTGTTTCTAATCTATCTCTATAATTTTTACTACTCAATTTATTCAGTCTGTAGATCTGTAGTACCTATCTATCAGCGGCGGACGCACAAAGTGGGCGGGAGGGGGG
>KN732090.1:0-11378 GCA_000816745.1 Ancylostoma duodenale | reverse complement strand
CACACACACACACACACACACACACACACACACACACACACACACACACACACACACACACACACACACACACACACACACACACACACACACACACACACACAACACACACACACTTTGACTTTTATATATACAGATGTGCGTCTTGTCATGAACAGTCCATTCAGAGGTCTACGCCAAAAGAGCTTGTCCTGCTGCGACTGATTTAACAGGAGAGAAAAGGCAAAAAATAATGAAAGCTTGGTGGACACTACTCATGGTTCGTCTTTTTTTGTTTCATCCTTCTGAGGTCCGCCATAGACACTCCTTTCCTTCAGGCGTCCATCTTTGCTATACTGCAACATTCTCGTAAGTCATTTTACTCGTAAAGAAGTTATGAAATTATTGAGAAGTACGTTTTAAGATCAGTGGGGATACACAACATACCCACCCCCGCCTGACCGTACTACATATGGACCGAACCGTCCGATAGGTCCGCGTCCCTGAATCACTAAAAGCAGATCAGCTTAAGGGCTCTTCTAGAGCTTCTCCTTAAACGACTAAATGAATATTTTGTTGTGTTCCGTTTCTTGTTTGACAAGAGTAATTAGTCATATCCTTTTTAATAATACAAGAGCCACTGCACGTAACTTCAGAAAATTTGAGCTGATTGCTACCCGAGAATAGAATAAGTAAATAGTGTGACTATCTTCGAGTCTGTTAAAAATCTAGTTTGCTTCGACTTCCTATTATGACAAGGTTTTATATATAGTTTATACAATTCGTACGAATTGCCTTTGTAAGCATGTGCTGGTGTGGTTTAGACACAGTGCTAATATGCAAAGAATAAATTACTTCAAGGCGCGGCTCTTCGAGGCCACATGTGAGCTGGATTCAAGAAGTGTTAACTTCATTGGATTCATTAATAGAGCGCCAGCAGAGGGATACTTTGCTTCGTACATTGTTGCCATGTAACGTCAAATCGCTGTAAACACTGTCTCGTCCGGAGGACTCGCGACCGGTAGAGGAGGAAGCGGGTCCCGCCACGGAACCTTGAAAACACTGTCTAAACCTCTCGCTTTTATCATAGGAGACTGTATCCATTTTCCGCCACTTTCGCCCCACTATTCGGCCAGGGCAGACCCATTCTCCATTCGTGCAGCTGTGTCCTGGCGCTTTCCCTACTATTGGGCCAGGGCAGACTCATTCTCCATTCACGGAGACGAACCCTGGCATTTTCACTAGTACTGGACTGCTGCGAACCCTTTCTTCATCGATGCACACCTATCCTGGTGCTTTTTTTCTGAACTGCGGGGCTCCGGCGAACTTGTCCGTCATCAGTACACCTATCGCAGAGAACGCGATTCAGAAGTTTTGCCCACGTTCCCAAAACATCTTACCATTGCTGAGGAGATAAAGCTTATCTCAGAGGAATACCAACGCATATATTTTGGGAACCTCGCCCAGCACAGTATAAAAGGGAGCGACAAATGCGCGAATGCGAATTGCGACGCTGCGAAGAATCTTTTATTCCTTTTCTTCTTTTGCGATTGTTTTCTTCATGTATTCCTTTTGCGATTGATCATTTAATATTATTCATCATCTTTACCATTTTATATTAGAAATGATTATGTCTCACTGTTATTTTGCTATATTATTTGCTATAGTTTTGCTCCACTACTATCATTTATCATTATCATTTGCGAATGAAATACATATTTTTGCGATTGATAAAATCATATTATTTATTGCGAATGTTGCGAGTAATATTATGAAGCCACCAATTTGTCATTTTTAATATCACTCGTGAATTATTGATTTTAGAAGTCTCAAGTAAAGGTTTAATTACCCAAGTTTGAGGTTACACGCCCGCGTGGCACGAGTTCGGTTCCCCAGTTGCGGTGCAGGTATAGCAAGCCCCTGCCAATTTATGGTGCATTCGACCTACTCAGACAATGCAACGGGCTGACCGCGGTACCAAAGTGTGCTTCGCGGGCTGACCGCGGTACCATGGTATGCGGAACGGGCTTACTGCGCACAGAAAACTGGCCGACCGCGGTCCCTAGTCGAAGGTTTTGCTGACCGCGGTCCTTCGTCAAAGTTTGGCTGACCGCGGTCCTTCGTCAAAGTTTGGCTGGCTGGCCGCGGTACTGTCCACGGCCAGCCAACTTCGGCAGGCTAAACCCGCACAGTGTACGATGCAACTTTTGTGAACATACTGACAGTGATGGTGAGGTGTATATAAAACGACAGTTTTTATCATAGGATGTTGAAGGAATCAAGAAATATACCCCACCCACTTTTGCTGAAGGAGTGGAAACCACCCCTTTTCGCGGGGAATGGATACCACTCCTTAAATGTTTTTGGAGTGAAGCTCTCATGATGAGAGCTTAGTCATTGGTACTATGTACTCTGTGAACGGCTATAAAGGCAAAAACTTTCAGGCACATAATCTGAAGATTGCGAATGAATTCTGGTGATTTTGGCCTTTCTGTTTTTCAAAATTGTTTGTACTGCGCAATTTCCAACGATAAATGGGTAGATTTCTGCCTAATGTTGAATTTGATCGCAAAAATATCATCCACATATCATCAGCACTATCACTGCCGTTTTCAGCACGCCACGACATCATTTCGGCGGGCTGACCGCGGGCCTTCCGCGGGCTGACCGCGCACCCATAATTGGCCGACCGCGCTCAAGTATTTGGCGGACCGCAGAGTTGGCTACGGTCAGCCAAATATTGGTACCGCGGTCAGCCCGCTCCATTGTCTGAGTATACGCACAACTCGGACTAGAGGTACGATTTTCGTCTTTTCTCTTTTGATTTGCGATATTTACTTGCGATACGTATATTGCGAAATCTTCTCTCTCACCATTCGACTTTGCGACTGTTGTCATGACGGGACCTGTACGACTTAAGTCTCGGAAAGGCCTCCTAACATGATATTGCAGTATTTTGAATCAGTTGACTAGGAAATGTTCAGAAGCTTTCAATACCGAAGTCTCCCCCAGATTGTTTTCGGAAATGTCGTATGAATTAAACGCAACATCAAAACAAACAGAAAATGTCACAACAGCTTATGGTGACGTGTTCTTCATTTCTTCATCCTGTGCATTTGATTGTACTGTCCTTCTTAAAGACAAAGGCGAATCCTAAAGCTGCATAATCCTCGTGGGCTCTATCCGGCGTTCGTGCTTTATTACGAGGCGACGGCGTTGGCGTAGATTGATTCATGGCAATTTTTTTGATACATGGTTTATCAGATATCTGACTTCGATTTCGTCTTTCTCATTATTTCCCCTTATCCTAGGTTCTTACCGTGGTTTTAACATTGTTTAGTTCCGTCTCATCAACCGTTTTGTAGCTGCTGTTTCACCACTGACAGAAGTCGCAGCTTCATTCGCCAATTCCAGCTACCTCGTTTTTATCGCATGGACTATGGCTCTCCAAGTCGATAAGAATGAATACCACCAGCATCTATAGCTGTTCCTCTTCAATCTTGAATGGAAAATAGGGCAAGCGGTCGGAAACACGAACAACGCGCATAGGGAGGGTTGACAGCACAAAAATAGTAAATCAGCTTTCAAGGAACCAATTTTGATCTGGAGCAAGCCCCTTCAGGACGATTAGTGCGTTCGACACAGCGGCGATTAACCTCTAGGATTTGCTCTAGACGTAGAGAAGAATCACCAGTGAAGCAAGTTCTATACAACTTTTATTCATTTCAAGTTTACATAAGTGTTCGATATGAGCTTCCTTCATAGTTGGTACGCTCGACTACTCTGCTCAGATTTCATAAAAACTACTAAACTAACGAGGCATGAGTGTGTTACCATTCTTATCGAACCTATAGGCCTGGGCCAGTGAAATACGTTTGTTTCGTTAACCTTTATCAGCAATCCATAAAGTAAGGCACAAGAGTTGCCAGGGATACAAGCTGGCGAAAAAAGCTCCCCTACATTACTTATTTTGCGACCAATGTTGTTTCTTAAAATGGTGGTTCCGATGTTCACGGAGAATCGCAAACACTTATGATCCAATGCAGTAGATAGTGAATTCACTTACCGATCATTTCCTGTTGTTGAGGATAGAGGCGTCCCAGTCATGATTATTTGTTCTGAAAGAAGCAGGTAAATAGCAGAAACCTTACGTAGATCTCGTTCTCAAGCAAATACATACACAGTGGTCATTTTTTTTGCATTAACCTAATATCTTTGAACTCACCAGTGGCGAGCGCAGAAAATTGGCAGAAGGGGGGGGGGGGTTAAAAAGGATTAAGGGTCTCCATTGGCCTTATGATCGCGAACTGCAGAAATTTTGAGAATACAGCTAGTAAAAAATTGATATTGAGGTTGAATAATAGAAGTATGTATTAATACCAATCTGGTCCTCCTACTAACGCCGGACATCCAGACTTTTACTGATGCTGGCTTCGCTCGCATACTCCACATTGAAAAAAAAAACAAAAATGTAAATTGGTTAAGTAAGACAGCCGCGGAATCTCTCGCACGCAGGCGCATCGCTCTCCCGAAAAGCCATCGATCCTGACAGCTGTGACCTTCTCCCATACAGACAAAATAATGCGCTTTTTATCTCAGAATGATTTATGCTTAACTGGATGTTGTGGTGATTCAAGTGGTGAGAGTCCACCGGTGTTAGAAATGCAAATCAGACACAAACATAACTGCATGGTGGCGACTATTTGTTCTGCCATCCAATAACGATTTATTCTGTTTGGGAACGTATCTGTTAACGAGCTTTCAACGTAAGGTGCTAAGATTCTAAAATGTCCAGTGTTTTCTACTAAAACAGGGTTCTATAAGTATCCATCAGGAAAAATAGTTTGTTATCGGGTGAAAACGGGTCGTTCTCATAGAAAGAATCTAATCTCGCAAATAGTTACGCCTGCATTTCTTATGAACAATGGAAAATTGGGGACTCCTCCACATTTTCTGGAAGCAATAGGCAATCATGTTGTAATTCTTTCTCCAGAGACATCTAAATCACTTCTTCTTGCGGGAAAGTCTTCTTTTCAGCCTTAAGGGCAGTGTCTCACCCCATGAAAGGTAACGGGATATCAACGGAATCTGGTCCTACTCGACGCGCTGAATACAAAGGTATGCTTGGAATCCGAAAAAAAAAAGAACTGTCAAATACCCCTATTTTGAAGGCGAAATTCGACATTGGAGTGGACGAGTTCCCTCGCTAGGAAGGTCGAAAAAGCGGAGCTGGAAAGTTGAGATTGCCCCTTAAAATGAACTTCTCAGCGGTAGCTATTATCGAATGAACAAGGATTACCCTGTTGAAAACATGCCGCACCCTCCTCAAGCTTCAGCTACGGAATGAATCCTCTCGTCCACTGGTCGAGAATTTTGAAATTCTCCAAAGAAGCCCGTAACTTATGGGGTTTTCGACGTTTCCGTGGTACTTAAAGTACATCTTTGTGCTCAACGGCTCGCATAGGTTCGAGTGACGTGTGAGTCTAAACGCGGCCCTTGAGGTAAGACACTGCCTTCAAAATTTGCCTTTACACTAGATTACAAATCTTACGCAAGGGCTGTCATTTCAATAGGCTTGACATGAGAGGTTGGGGTGTCGAGCTGTTTGCTCGATGGGCATGTCTGTGGGCGGGGCCTAAAACCGCTATGCGAGCGGGCAAACCGCTCCGAATTCTGGCAAACAGCTACGTGATCGGGCAAACGGCTACACTATCGGGCAAAAGCTTAGACTTATCAGATGCCATCTTAAGGTTTGCCCGCTCGCGAAACGGTTTGCCCTATTAGGCCCCGCCCACGGACGCACCGATCGGGCAAACAGCTCCACACCCGAGAGTTTGTCATATCCTCGAGAGCAAACTATACTGCAAGGGCTTCGCCCCTTGTACATGCTAGTGTTTCTTTTGTTGATAGAACTAAGGAGCAATGGAAGCGAAACCAGCAGCGAATGTCTCCTCCCGTGTAGGCATTCGCTGCTGGTTTAGACATACTATGTATATGTACGGTGTATGGTTTAGACCTACTATGTATGTTTCTTAATGTGCTTTCCTGTTTTTGAAAGGTAAAGAAAAAAATACTGTTCCGAAAACCGCAAGAACTTTCCCTACAACCTAGTACATACTCTGCATTGCACTATATTTTATCAATCCAAAGTTTTTTCTTCAGAACATATGCAGTATGTTGGGGGGTGACAATAGTATTAATAATGGAGCTGATAACATATCCTTCTCAACCGTTAACAACCAGATAAGCATGCATCCTTATCAACCATTAACAACGGTTGATAAGGATGCATGCTAAAGGACCCCACTACCGCTGAAAAAAAAGCTTGCTTACTACTACTTGCTACCACTGAAAAAGAACCGTATTTAGGTAGATTAGTCTATTTATTAATCGGTTTGAACATTCGAAGATTCAACTTTGAAGTTCGGTAGCGATACATTTGACGTGAGAATGTGCTTGGCAATACATTTTAAGGGTTAAAATTTCGCTTGGATAGATATTCCCGATTTTTTTATTGAGTCAGGGCGTGCTCGGTAATAGAATAGGCGAGAAAACATTTTGGCAAGTTATACATATTCAGCTGATTGGTAATACAAGGGCGAGGGAATATGTTAGCGAGAAAAGATAGCGATTATATGAGGTAACATGTTCATTTCATTCTTAGTTGAGGGCTTAACCATTGACGGTGTCGATCCGGATAGCTGAGATGCTAAGGCAGAGGACTCCGAAGATTGGTATCATGACACGATTCCAATCTTGATAATATCCTTTTTTGTGCGCTTGATTCACTTTTGCACGTAACACATTTGCCTGGTGATGAAATCGGCAAGGTTTGCGTGTCGATATATTTGGAGAAGTTTGCTTGGCAATACATTTGGCAGATGTTGGCCTGGGTTGTTGGCAAGCTCATCTGCAAGATTGCCAAGCGAACCTCGCCAAATGTATCGCCACGTAACTTCAGAGGAAGAGGACGAAGCCCCACTAACTTTCCTATCCTTCCTGGAATACTGCTCTCTTTTCTTCAAACTTTTAAAATTTTGACTCAATCAGGATTGAGCACTAAGAACACTCTAGTGTACGTGATATTTTATTCGGAATAACTATACGGGATATGCGTTTCGGTGAAATTGCTCTTGCTTTTTTAGAGCAGTTTCATTCAACTGGGTGGTGTACATTGGATACGGGCCTAGAAGGCAACTATTACAAAGCTGAATTCCTAGCAAAAGTAGGGTATATTTCTAGCAATCTCGAGGTATTTGATATCTGACAATTGCAGCCTTTTTGAAATATAGAAAAAAATTCTGTTGAAAACGCACCTGTTGTGACAGCTGTCGTAGTTTGTTGTTGCGTCGTTTTTAGTGTTGTAGTTGTCGTCACCGCTTCTGGAGTCATTGTTGTAGTAGTTGATATTACTGGTTCTTCTACCGTTGTGCCTTCTGTCTTTTCTGTTGCACTTTTTGTTGTAGCTTCCAACTGCGTTGTTTCTGCTGCCGATGTTGCAGTAGGCGTTACCTCCGTTGTTATCTCAGGAGCGATTTCTGTTGTTGTGGTGTTTGGCTCAGAGTGATCCCGGACGAGCCAAAGCCAATCTGTTGATGAATTCCCCATGTTGTAGCCACGACACTCACTGTTTGGATTACTGGTGTAAACGTCCACTGTTTTTGAGTTTATAGTGGATCTGAAAACCATCTTTCTCACTCTGTCGCCTTGTACTTTAGCTTGAAAGTACAGCAATAATGGGCAAAAGCTATAGTTCTCTTTTATTCAGTTTTTATCAAACAAATGTGTACACGTGCCATTTTCATACTTGCTCCATCAATTTACGAGTCCGTAATCATCGTTTTATGGTGACCATATGTGAAAATTTTCCAGTAAAACTGTGTTCAGCAGTCTTTATGTATACTATCAGCAATGAGAAAACTACAGTCGTCGTTTTGAAACCAGATTTTCAAACCATTCTTGACATTTACCTTGATCGCATAATTCACTTAGCGTTCGCGCTTATTAGCGGATGTTGTGAATGAGCGATGGAAAGCCTATCTTTAGGATAAAGATGACGAAAAACAATGCTATCTGAGACATTCGCGCCTTTGATGAGCAGGTGACGAACTCCGTTGCCTTGTCCACGTTTCGTCGTGGCGGAGAAAATATGGACGTCCAACAAAAAAAGGAAGTACTGCTTTTGCACTCATCCACACACCACTAACCCTCCCCCCTCTGCCTCGATATGTATGTTCAAGTATGGTGATTATGTACTAGGACAAAACCGGGTCCAGTCTTGTACTCAGACACTCGAACCGTGCGAGCGCTCCGAATTCAGGGCCGACCGTGCGAGCGCTGCACTCAAATTCGTGGGCGGGGCTTCTCACCGTGCGAGCGCTGCACCCAAATTCTTGGAAATGATGCGAGACTACCTGGAGGGTATCATTTCTCTGATTTACACTTCTGAGATCGGCGGCTTATCGGAAGGGCCCGCTTTGAGTCCGATCGACGACAGCAGTGACGAAGGTGGGTTTTCCATTTATAATTCCTTTGTGTAATTCCTATTCTCTACTGTGCGGAGAACGTAGCTCTAGTCAAAGGTTAGCTTCATTGGCACACGTACACATGTCAGCATTCATCTTCGAAGACTCCACTACAGGGTGGCTGAGAAGTATTGGCGCGTGGAATCAACAGTATTTTTCTCTTTTTGCCCAGAATTATTTCACGCTTGCTATTGTTTCTGATAGACAGCTACATGAGTTTTACAAAAAATTTCCTGAGTGAAGTTCCCTGGCCTCCATACAGGCCTTCATCTTTGTCTCCACAGAACCCACGGTGCGCCGTAGGTAGCCCTCATTCAAATCTGACTATGCTGCTCGCGTTCGAGTGACTCATATTTTGAGTTCGTGACATTTTTGCTCTCCAGATTCTCATTCATCACCCACAAAGAGATAGATTCATTGGATTCAAATAAGGACTGCAACAGAGCCATTAATTCTCGTTAGGGAATCCGAGGGCCACCGACTACAGGCTTGCAATGACTGTTTCGGTCTGAGGAAGCCGAGCATAGTCCTGCTCAAGAGCCACGTCGGGGTTCATTCGTTTCTGTGAAACAAGAACTTCCCAATGAATTCCATCTTGATTGACAACGGAATGGATTTCGCATTCCTTGTCTATGAAAACCAGAGGCGTCTTCATAATTGCGAGCACTCCTCTGCAAACCATCACAGCTCTCGGTAACGACGACGTCGTGACACCTCTGCTTTTGCTAGAGAGTCAGCAACTCTAAATGACGAAGTGTTCGTTGTTCTGACGATGGTGGACAAGTTTAAAGATGAAAACATTTTCCATATGTCCACAACACATCCTCGCGCGGCGTACCGGGAAGGTGTGCAACAACTTTTTCCCTCTTTCACCCTTGGAGCATAGCTTGGTTTCTCCTCCCTAAATAGCCGATAGCTACAAGGTCTCAGCCCTTTCATGACGGTAAGCTGGCAGGACGAGCAAGCGAATGCAGGTCTTGCAGCCATTTCGTTCAGACTGACCCCACCATTCCGGCTTATTCTCTTTCTCACAGGCTCGAACTCCTCTTGCGTTCGCTCACTGGGGACTACCTGGTATTATCTTCGGTCTGATGCTTCCTACACCACACCATTATTTGATGACCTTTTCATCTGTTCCCGTGGGAGATATCAGCTTTCTTTGTATTGAGGCGATGGACTTTCGCGACCGCGGTAGGCGCACAGTGGATTCGCGATGTGCTCACTCTCGCGCATTTGTATGAAACTGAACGAATTGTGGGTGAGAAGAAAGAAAATTCAGTAACTGTCAATCATGTATAAGACCAAAATGGAATGAAACTCATATACAGGAAAACAGAAGCGCTAAATAGGGCGCCAATACTTTTTAGCCACCCTGTAGTTCAGAGAGTTTGACCTGGATCCACTTCTTTGGAGTATGAAATCACTCTCATGAGTTTTTAGTATGGAACAACAGTATGCACCAAGCTTATTGTTAAATGAACGTACTTTTTGCACACGACTTATTTCTAATAAGGTTGCTGTCAACAACCTCATCCAACAAAAGGTAAAAATGAGAAACACTAGTTCATCCACTACCCCTTTGATCAAAATAGCTCAACAATTGTCACGACTTGTAAACAGCAAACAGCTTTGTGGCACCATCCACGGGAATTCTCACTTCTGAGATCATTCATTACCTTTTTTAGATAAGAATCCAAATCCTCTCTGAAGAAATTTTTCAGAGAAGACAGATCGCCCCATACCATTTGCATGTGCTACATGCTATCCGTCACCCCAACTAACCCGCGCATGGTATTCAGCTGACGGGTATAAGGTGGTGCAATTCTCTAAGTGGAGTGTAGACTGTGCGTCGCGGCGTATGGCGACTGTGACAGACTGTGACACAGGTGCCTATCGACTGTTAGCTGCGAGTCGCGATTGCCATCGATTCTGGCGAGGAACGATCGCCATCTTCGGCGGCAGACCGTTGCTGATGTCGGCAATAGGGCACACCAAAGGGGGGGGGGGGGAATGTGGTGACAGAGTGCCAATCAAGTGTGGACCTTAACAAACGACAGTAGTGTCGGTCACCGATATCGACTTTCGCCATCTTCTGTCGCCGTCAATACTGTACGTCTAGTATAGCAGCAACCTTAGAGGTTAGGTTAGGTGAAGGTGAAGGTGCTGTTCGATTGCTGTTCGGTCGCTTTTTGGATGCTGTTCGACCTCTTTACGAAACGATAGTAGCGATCAAACAACGACCCTAACAAATGACAGTGCTGTTTTGAAGTAATACACTGGTCTAAAAAGCAGAGGAATGCGAGGTCGCACCTGTTTCTGAATGTTCGTTTTCGTAAGCAACCATGTGATTAGATCACAATGGGTATGGTTGTACGTTTCCATTTTCACAGTCATCCTTATGAATCGGTTGATCGTTACGGTCGTATGGTCTAAGTAATGGCGAAAGTTTCCAGTGAGTTTCACTCTACTATCCTGATACTATCGTCATCACGTAAATGAAAGCATATTCATGCGCATGTTTGAAATATAACACACCGTTCTTAATTCTTGGAACTGCAGTGAAAATAGAGTCTCTGACACTCAAACCGTGCGAGCGCTCTGCAGTGACTCTCTGAGCGCTCCTCGCTAGCGCTGGTGGTACGGTTCGAGACAGTCCGAGCGCTGGGCAATGACCGTCCGAGCACTCCCCGTCAGCTCTTGTGGTACGGTCATTGAAGAGTGCTGGCAGAGTCATTGCTTAGCGCTCGCACGGTTAGTCATGTTTCTCGAGTCACTGCTGTGGATCGGTCATGTACAAAACGAGAACTTCTTCTAAGGGATAGGGCATACTTCACAGCGACGCTGTCGCTGCGCCCGTTCACCAGCACAAGTTTA
>KN732077.1:0-11398 GCA_000816745.1 Ancylostoma duodenale | reverse complement strand
GGGGGGGGGGGGGGGATGGCAGAAAGATGTTTCAATGGGGAAGATCTAAATCTCCCAATATCCAGAAGCTCCTACATCCCACTAGAAAGAAAACAAAGGAAAAGCGGAGTTAATGAAGAAGCAAAGTTAATTTTGAGCTCAGACAGTTTCCAAATAGCATGAAAACAACTGAATCTCAAAAACGCTAATAACCAAACCTGTTTACAGACCTGATCGTAGATTTTCTTAGTATTCTCCAACTGTTGCGTTAGACGATTCTTATCATCCAACGCTTGCATACGTTCTTTCAAATGCAATTGTAACCGATCGTTCGACTCGGATAGAAGCTTAAGAATAAAATTACTCGAAGTGGTTACTTGTTATGTACTGTAAATTCCTAATAATCACCTTGTCAACGGTGCTACTCAATCGCTGGCTGTGTTCCTCATTCATCTTCTCCCTTTGAACAGCTCGTTCCAGCTCAGCTGATGATTCCAGGGCTTGTCGTTCTAACCGTTGAACTCGTTCTTCAGCAGACAGTTGCTTCTAAAAAACAATGTTTGATGAGAGATGAGGTTTTCTTTGGTATAGTCCTTCCCGAAAAGAGACAGGTTACGTGGTTGCAGAATCGCGGCGGGACCTGAACGAGAGATGCTGTAAAAGCATCCCTCAAGTGAGAGGGTCATGTAGGTCCTGCAACGATTCTGCGCACAATCCGTCTATTTTCCTGATAAGAACTGTAAGTGCTGATTCATTTTAAAAATCGTAGATCCAGTCAAAAAAAGGGAAGAAATAAAGTTTCCTTCCACATAGAATCAATGCATTGAAGGTCTCATGTGCGCCAATATGAATGAAAAACAGCTGTTAAAATCATCGGGAGTTCAGAAGTACTATTCTTATTTATTTATACTATCTATCTATGCTGATCCCATTTTATAACCGAGAATACAAACCTGCTCAGCAGCAGTGAGTGCTTCCATACGTTGTTGTAACTCGGCCTCGACAGATGGTAGAGACTCAGCCTTTTTGAGGCTTTGAGCAAGTTGCTTTTCAGCTAGTTCCAATCGTTCTTGCAGTGAGCGCACTTTCTCCTCATTTAACCGTACAGCCGCATCTTTGTTGGCCAACTAAACAAAGTGATTTTCGTTACATATGGAGGCTCATACTGCAAATTTATTCCGCTTCAATTTCAAACAGAAATTTAGAAAAAAGTTAATATTAATTATTCTGTAGCATATTTATAGAAAACATTGGCATCATACTTTCGCCTTTTTCACTATGATTGTTTATACACTATTATCAACAAATCTATAAATATTAATATTGTTGGATGCGTTCCAAATTCCTGCAGGAATAGCAAGAAGGGGCGGGTATAGTCTGTTCCAAACGCGACAATAGTTGAAAAACCGTGCGGAAAGCCTGCTTTTCTTTCATCCCTCTCCAATTGTTGCACACTTTCCCACGTTCTTTCTTCTCTCTACTGTCTTCCCAACTAACATCCACGCTGAAACGCATTATAACGCCGCGTTAGCTCACATCCATCATGGTAAAGAATTACGGGTCGAGTAAAATATTGGTTGTGCATTTATATACCATTTATAGAATATGCATAATATAATTTTGGAATTCTCAACCAACAGCTGTATTCAACTTCAGAAAACATGGTTATGGTTCAAACTCGGTTGTGATTGCAGCCTTGACTTCCAGAGTTGGACACAAGTGAAGTGGATAAATCGTACATGATTGGTACTTTATCGCCGATTTGCGATGTGTAAGTTTCCGGAGCTCGAATTTATGTCTCATCCAATCCCAAGTTCTTCAAGAGCAACATACAAATGAATGAGCAAAAAACATGCTGAGGTTCAAATGAGCCAAATTTCTGGGAAAGTTTTTTTCTGCTTAGGCTTCATCACACCTGAGAGAAACAACATGGATTTTTCGAAAAAAAAAAACTAATTTCGCTCTCAGCGGAAAAACACGCTACGGATTGGTAGGGGGATTCAGCTCCTGGAAGCCTGCTGTCGAATTTCTGGGAGCTTATTTGAAGTGCAGAACGTATATAATCAACTGCAACCAATGATATCCATGAAATACGTTTCTCGTTCGGATTTTCCAACTTTCCTTCCATCAATCATGGCAAGTTTGTCTGTACAAGCAGTTTGATTTCCCATACTTTGTGTTACTCTCCATTTTCGCCATTTTCCAGTGAGTTTCCCGTCGATTTTAATCCGTGTAACGATGAATTTCTATTTTGGATCGAATTTCTGGATTATTATCTTTATCATCGTCAAATTTTCCCCGACTTTTCCAAGTCCTACTTCGTTGCAACGACTTCATACCAAGACTTGCATGTATGACAATGATAAGTTACTATGATATTTATCAAATCACAATGAAAAAGAACGCAGAATTATAAAATTGATCGTCTGCTAATTAAGCAACTCTCTTTTTATACCGGTATCCTACTTTCGCTAGAAATGGGAGCGCGCTCCTGGATTGGATACGGCTCATTGTATGCGACTACAACTCGGATTTCAGCCAGAATGCAATCCTCTCACCTGCATACTCTAGCAAGACAACGATACACGGACAAAAAATCCGTTCGTGAGAAAGCTCCCTGCCATTACAATGGGAAAGACCCTGCTCGCAGGGGAAATCACAAAAAAAAAGTCAGCAGGGCAAGTAATGAGTGTGAGGTTTGCCTCTATTATACTACAGTTGCTCCAGTTGCTAAAAGAAAATGTTGCCCAAAAATTGAAGAATTTAGGCGCTGTACTTAACTTCCAAATTACCCACCTATTTGAAGCCAACGTTGGCGGCCTTATAATAAAAGCCATTTCGGCCTTGTTTACATGCTCCCCACACACCGATCTCAAATTTCTCAATGCTTACATTCATTGAATATTCGCCGCACGCCATAACGAAACGATGTGACGGCCAGTTGTTCAATATGATTAAGAAAAAAAAAAAGAACAAAACGAAATGAAAATGTAGTGGCGAAGATTTGTTAGCAGTTGTTTGTATATGGTCGTGAAAAATTGCCTGATGCTCAAGTTTGTCGTTCAAGTCGCGTATGCATGTCGCCTCCCTTTGTGCGGACAGAAAACGGCTTTCCAACGTCGAAATTCGAGCCTCCTGGTCGTTGCGTTGTGCTTCTGCCTGAAAATGGACGGCAATGCACTAAATCGGAATGGGCCGTCTGTACTTCAGCGAATAGCTGGCGCACGACTTCAGTGCTTGGACTCATGCGATATGAGCGTGGGAAAACCGCGCGCTTCTCATGGATGTGCGATCGACGATGATCGGATCGGGTGGATGCCCTTCTGCACAAACATTCGCATAAAAAAAGCTTCCACCACCGACAGCTTTGATGGTGATGGGGGTGGTGTCTCGTCGAAAACAAAAACAACGAAAGAAACCACATCCGGTCAAGCTACACGTCACTCACCTCATGTAATTGATTCTTTACTTTCGTCAGTTGTTCCTGACATGCATGAGTGTCCTTTTGAGCAGCCGATAGTTGAGCTTCCAATTCAGAATTTCTACATGGGCAAACATCAGTGAGATTGATTCATAGGCAACGTAAAAAATGTGAATCCATTAACAGCAAACCTCGCACTAAGTTCTTGAACTTGCTTCAGGCTGTTTGTCAATTCAACTTTCATTCGTTCACAGGCTTCTTGCATTTCGACAAGGCGTGCAGCCGATTCGCTACTCAATGCGCCATTCGTCTTCTGGCCTTTGGCCTTAACGCAATAAGTACGGAATAAATCTATCGGCACACGTTAATTGGGTTGAAAATTAACCAATTCTAATGGAAGTCCATCTACAGTATCATTACTAATGTGGACTAATTGCACATTTCGGGGCTGCCTCAAGATATTGCTTACAACGTATTCACATGAATGTTACATGGACATGGTGATCGAAGATTCCTGGAGGAAGAGTTATTTACAGGATAGCGGCAGAAATGATGTGAATGAGCCTAGATCCATAATGAATAAGCTAGAGTTTCGAGAAGTTTGGAAGAGAGTAATAAAGAGCGACATTTTCAAGATGGTGTATGAAAAAAAGCAGGTTCGGTACTTTCGCCAATAATGAGAAGCTAGACCGTTCACAACGAAAATCCAAGAATGCAGTATGAACTAAGCTATATTCCCGCTTTTATGATGTGCTCAGAAACTTCGAAATCCTAGAAAAATCGAGAAAAGCACAGCAAAATGCGTTGGAAAATCAAAATCACTACAAATAGGCCACAAAACTGTTGATTTCATAGTATGCATTGAGATATTTTAGAACACAAATCGGAATTTTTACGGATAAAAAGCCAAAAATCCCACGTCATCATGGTAGCGGTACTATAAAATCCAGCCACTTTTCTGTCAATTACTTCCACCACATCTTTACCTGTGCCTCTTCAGCTTCAGCAGCGACCATGGCAAGTCGGGCTTTGAGTCCTGAATTCTCTTCACCCTTGGATGTGAGCTCTTCTTCTAACGTCGCTACTCGTTCCATAGCAACTCGTAAGCGTTCCCTAACCTGGAAAAAAAACCATCCTTGCCGCCTTGTAAAATCTCTCCACAATGTGGTTAACTTATATTACACCACACCTTTTCATCTAGTGCTTTGTGATGCTCGAACAAACTTTTTAAAGCCTTTAAAACTTCTA
Source organism: Ancylostoma duodenale (assembly GCA_000816745.1). Lineage (NCBI taxonomy): Eukaryota > Metazoa > Nematoda > Chromadorea > Rhabditida > Ancylostomatidae > Ancylostoma > Ancylostoma duodenale. The sequence continues at coordinate 6,750 of KN732077.1, read as the reverse complement.
CTTCTGAAGAAACCTGAAAAAAAGACAGGTGAGTTACAGTTTCAAGAGGGTTGCGGGAATCGTGTATCCCCTACCCCAGCTGGGCTTTGAGCTTGTCGTTTCATCACGGTAACTCGTAATGACCTCTCGTGCCTAGAGACAAGACATTCCAGATGTTCTAGTAACAATCTGGTGTTGTTTCGTTCGGCCTAAACATATGTGGATAGAGAAAAAGAAGCAGCTACAAAGAGTTATGACATGATGAATGTCGGGAAAGCGGGCAGGCTTGCCGAACTTGCCTTGAGTTCGACGATTTCCTCATCTTTTTCCAGTAACTGCTCGCGGATCTGAACAAGCTCTTTTGTCATCGACTGCAGTTCCTGGAATGAGTGTTTCTTTTTTCGGCTTGTCCTTGTCAGCTGAATGTCCTTCTAACCAAGGCCAAAATCGCTACACTGATTCATTGTGAAAAACTACCAAGGAGTAATTTTGGCGGAGAAAAATTCTGATCATGTAAAATTACTTATAGATTCATATACCCTTGTCAGCCAGCTTACAGAACACCTTACAGACAGCGCTAAAGAACAACCCGGTAGGTGTTCAAGAAGGCGACGTAGCCGGAACGAACCGCGTTCGAAGCTGCCACCACTTGGACAGCGTCATCGGCGGATGCATCACCAGACATCGCTCATTGTCGTGGAATATTGGTCGGATGAGGTCGGCTGGAGGGTCGTGAGAGGAGGGACAAACCGCTGTCTATTACCTAGCCAGCGAATGGCCGGAGTCAATAAGGAGTGCGCCTCACGGGCTAATAAGACGCCGCAGTAGCACACACACATACATACACACGCTCATACACTACATACGCCTAAACAACATGTGCAAAGTCCTAGCCGAAATTCAGAAGATCACGGTGACTGAGACGGGGCGCTGCTGCAGTCGCGCCATCTCGCCGTCTCCGGCGACGTCACTCCACCTCGTCGCGGTGTCCATCCGCTGGCACCGCCGTCGCCGGCTGCACCCGCTGCCAGCACGTACGACTCCGAACTCTAATGACGTAATGGACGTAGTCAGTGCAGGATTTTCTCGCTTCTCTCTTTTCAATTAATTCTTTTGCACTCGTACACACCTCCTCCCTCGCCTTTCGGGCAAAATTAACTAGCTTCCAAAACAATGCATCACACATGCGCACCACACACATGCCACACATATAGCTCACACCACTCAAATGAACAAATGCGAGTAATTACAGCAAGGAGCGGACGGCGGCACTTACATTCGGTAAATGTTGCGTGTGCATTTCGAACTGACGTCGCAGGCTCTCCTTCTCTTTCTCGAGGTCGCGAACTCGTTGGTTGCTCTCTTCCACCTGTCGCTTGTACTGCTCCAACTGTTCTTGTAACTTGTCGCGGTCTTCGAGCATGTTGACCATGAGCTGGAATATTTCAAAAAAATCAAAAAGATAACCCTAAGCCGAATAAAGGAAGAATGGGGCTATCTTTGGACTAGGAAAAAGCCAACAGTATTACCATCTTCAGCTTAAATACACATGTTCTATAAAGACAACATGTCTTCACAGCTGATGGCTCATTGGGACAAAATGGGACTGAACCGCCCACCTGCTCGATGTTAGCATCATGAGAGTGATCATCGTTGGTCGTGACGTTGTCGACACCATCTTCGCTGATCGTCGGCATCACATCGCACATCATCGCACCATTATTCCAACTCATCGCCCTAAATTACCAGTTCAATCGTAGATCCTAGTTCAAATTTCAAAGCAGAAATTAATGACAGAATCGCAGCACATTTGTTAAGCTAGAAAGTAATTGTTTTTCCATTTTTCCTAGCTCAAAACAGCAAGCAATTACATAATAGCTGCCAAAAATCAAACAACCTCCATTCAGTGAGCTAAAAGAACATGCTCAAAGAAAAGCTAATGTTGTAAAAAGTGGAGGGTTTTTGCTTCTTCAAATATGACATCCGCTAAATGCCTGCGGTTACTCAAACATTTCACGAAATTTGTAAACAAAAACAGCATTTGCACTGAACTGCGGACAACGCTCATGAAAAATTCAAAATTCACGTGCAAACATTTCGTACATTCGGGATGTAAAACCAAAATCACGTTTTGCTATTTGGTACTACTAAATCTGAAGGCAATTCTGATGAGTGGGCATTCAACATAGCAAATTCGCCCTTACACTTCTGTGGTCGTATCTATTACTCTGATGAACCATGTCAATGTCATCTAGAAGAATGAATACGATTCCGCCTTTTGAAGCAGAGATGAGCGGAATTCCGGGTTTCGGAAGTCGGAACTCCCTTAATTCTGGCATCATGAAAACATTTAACTTCTAGGTTTGTGGAGAATTCGTTGTAGCTGAGTTGTACGAGATTATAGGTGCTGTTTTTGTTTCTCCAAACCTCCTTATCTTTCAAGCTTTTCATGACTTCCGACTTCCGGTCCTTCCCAAGACTTCCGCTCATCCCTGCTTCGAAAGCAGGGAAATATCAACAATCCGCTCCTCCAAATATGCATCACGAGGAAAAGCTGAATTTCTGACTCCATCTATTCCATATTTTATTATAGCCCATTTCAGGCTCTGAAGACGGCGATTTGCCGAAACGTAAGCCAAAATAAACTAGTTGCCAACCTCGCCTGAAGCTTACAAAATCAACCAAATTATTCCATATTTTGTCATAATCACACAGAAGTCAGCTATTAGAACAACAAAAAGAAAACATTCAAGTGTTCTTTCATTATCTCCATCGCTGCTTCCATTACACCTTTTTTTTAAACTTTTTAGCATAGTACATTCTCCTACATACTACGACCTCCAAAGTCCAAGTATCATCAGTGTACTTCTAGTCTGCATCGAGTTATTGCGCCGTTACAAGTAAATGCATAAGCAAGAATCATAACACCCCCAAACTGGAGCAAGCAGCTCTTATATTGCAATAGTTCTGATGACATCAGACATAAATGTTGTTTGCTTGCCTTCGTTCTCGCATACAATACTGGTTTGAGAAATGACCTCCTAAAAAGGAAACAAATAGGGGTATAAATGACTGCATATTTGCGATATGCAACGTAGCAACTTTCTGAGTGAACATTGCCTTCTAGACCTGTGAAAAAAAGGAACAAATTCCGACCTCTTGGACAGATGCGTCAAAATGCCCCAGCAAGAGAATGAATCCAAGACAGGAAGATTTTTTGCGTAATCCAAAACTGATATTGTTCGGTGTCGAATCTCCAGTTCATTTTCCTGCGCGAACGTCACCCCTAATTAGAAACATATGACTTTTTAAATTCCAAACGAATAACAAAAATCGTAAAATGCTAGCTTATGGAGCCAAGCAAAATAGTAGTATAGAAAGCTACTGCCAATTAGCGTGTCATGAACTAGAAATTGTTACGCAGCTCATTTACTCCATTTTTTGCCCACTGAACACGCGTGCCATTACTACAAGGTCATCCTCGATGGACGAAGGTGGTAGCACTTCTGGATCGCGACTCAGCGGATAAATCTTCTTATTAATTTCAACCATTTCACAAGTTAGACACAGCAAGCTCCTACAATAAAGCCTGCAAGAAATACGGTATGGTCTTAGTACTCCTTATTACCAAAATGTACTGACACAACATTAACCTAAGTTAATGTTGTGACCTTGGTAAACTACACCGTTAAGCACTTCTCGGGAATAAAGTGCAGGGTGGTCCAGTTGATTTTTTAAGTCACTATGCTCAGCTGACCAGTGTGATCCGTGCGATCTACTCCTTTAAGGTCAGCTCACTGAAAAATCGTGGGTGGTCCATATGGCTTTCACCTACAGTGGACAACGAAACAATATGACCTACGTGATCTACATTATCTAGCCCAGCATAAAAAAGGTGGTGGTCCATTTGACCCAATACATCAAACAGCTAGAGTGATCTATTTGATCTACCTCATTCAGCTCAGCTTGCCAAAAAAACCTGGGTGGTCTATTCAATTCTCTATACCTAGCTGAACAGCTCACTAAGGCTGTCTTCGTATTCTACACCGTCCAACTCAAATTGCAAAAAACTCTGGGTGGTCCACTCAACTACACCATTCACCAGAATCAGCTAACAAAGGCGAAATACCTCACACGCTCCCTACATCACTCGATTCAGTTAGCAAAACTACCGTAGCTGCATTAAAATCCTTGTGAATGTGAGACAGCAGCTAATTGTCGAACTACAACGAAGAAGTAAGAAAAAAAAGTAAGAACCTGCGCGCACATGTTTCTTGACTATAATCGCGCACGAAAATGCTCATTGCACCACTGTGCTTTCGTACATCGTTCGCTCCATTGTGCTTTCATTACGTACAACGCGAACGAACGAAGGTTCGCCGCTGTAACGCATTCGCCGGATCGCTGCGATGAGAACGCGTCTGCACACCTCAACAAGTGCTCGGGAACCAGCTAATTGAATATTCATGGATTCTGCTAAATCGCAACCTAGATCCATTCAATGCCGGACAGATCTCTTCAAACATGTTTGCGACTGTATGTGCTTACGATGCAATGAGAGAAGCAATTATTCTCAAACGAGAGTTTATGGACGAGGATGACGCCGTAATACAAGAAAAAGAATCAGATGCTTACGTCGAATGAAGATTGGACGTCCGGGTTTATGAGCGATGTGGGACTGGTTACTTCATCGCTATGATGACGATGTCGGACGTGGGCGTTCAGCCGAGGGTAAAACGCTGAAACAACGAGGGCCTACACTAGTCGGTGTAGATTCGGAAACGTTGTGTCAGTCGGCGAACAAAGGCAGGCTGTTACTGTATTGTGAACAAAAACGCGAGAAGAATTCGATGACTTCACCGATAAACGAAACAGTACGGTTTGATTGATAGTTTAAACAAGAGTTCGAGGAAAAAAGCATTATAAAACAATGTTTAACCATCGTCCCCTATTTCAAACACACTTTTTTTATATACAGAACCTTAGCCTGGCATCTCAAGATTTGAGGAAGTTGATAGGGCGAAAAGGAAGTGCCAGCTCAAGTCCGACAGCTAGAAAGAAAGCAGCGAAAAAGACGTGTCACAACATTGGAAGCAGAGAAACTCGAAAATGTTAAAAGAAACACCCGCTTCTCGTGACATTTTCTTCTTGTCAAAGCTACATGTACAAAAAAGTCAAAAATTCGGGAAATTCGAAGCAGAAAGGAGCAGTAATAATCCTGCAAACATTTTGTGACGAGGTAAGTTACATTACTAAGATGTGCAGCACAAACGCGACGATTTTATGAGTTTGAAAAAGGTGACACAACATGCTTAACAAACTAAACGCATCATTTGCATCGTTGGGCCAACATCAATTATGGTTTCACATGGAATGAGAGCTCAAGATCCACCAAACGATCACAAAACGTCGTTACACTCTATATTCGTACTTGCTAATCATAGTAGCTGTCACGTTTTTCTGTTGTTTTTTTTCTTCGATAGTTTGTCAGAAATAGCTAACAAAACAAATACGAATGACTAATAGAAAAAGGAACTGGAAGAAAACTAGATAGAAAACACATAATGCAGTTCTGATCATATTGCTGCCACACATTTGACAACGATAGAATTGATTTAGAAGCGTTAATATATTCCTCAGGAGAGCCATTTATTCATAATATTCAGGCAAGCCTTCAGCGCATGTGGAAGGAAAAAGGAAAATGGATTATCCTTCTCGAACATCTAGAAATGCGAATATAGAGAAGGGGAACGTATAATAATGTAAAGGAAAAAGAGAAACAGAAGGGTGAGACAATAGGCGAACGCATTCTTATTGTCTTTGCTTAGAATGCCAGAGTGAATAAGAGCAAAAATGTATAGAATTCTGGAAAGAGTCCCGTATAGCGCTGAACATAGAATTTATCGGATATCCGCAACATCTCCGCAATGTGTAGGCTAATCCACGGACAAATGAGAATACGTATGGCAGGAAATATCCATACAGCTGCCAAAGCGCGAAACTACCTAAACATGTTGAAGTGGTATGAAAGAAGATGTGGAAGAGTGGTAAGGGTGTAGAAAATTAGCTGCTAATTAGCAGCAGACGTGTAAGAAAAGCGTGACGAAAGCAAATCTGTGGAACTTCTGAGTTCTTCAGCTGGCAACCTGAAGGCGCCAAGAATGAGTGGCGATGAAAAACGCGGAAACGTGTGCTGAATCATGCGGGGGGCGCTGAATGGCGCCCACACCGAGCGTCACAAAGCGCCGGCTATCCGCAACGCTGAGCTGCTGCGGCTAGTCAGCGGTCAGCGGAGTGCCGTCCCTCGGACATAACACACATACTTGCATCGATCGCAGCCAGGCCACACACACACAGACAGACACACATACACACAGACATTGAGGCAAGCCAGCAGGGATCAGTCGTCCGACCCTCCCTCGCTCGTGATCACTCCTTACACTCGAATGACTCGCCATAAAACCCGACTCACTAAGAGCAATCAAGGTATTTGTTCAGATGCAAAAACCGCATCGCATTAGTAAGATCACAGAGGGAGAAAACGGCGATTGGGTTAGGTAGATGAACATGTGAATGCAGCAGGTCCTGACCCCACCTCCCCTTGGAATAATCCACAATAAAGCGGTCTAGCGGAATTTTAGAAAGAATGCAACCAGTAGTTAATCGAGCGCAAAGAGACTCTGTAAACAAGGATATGTTTCTCTGGACTGCAGGGAAACGTTTCCGTTTACTGAGTATGTAAACGATAGCATTACCGACATGTATTTAACC
>KN732071.1:0-11406 GCA_000816745.1 Ancylostoma duodenale | reverse complement strand
TTTCTGCTTATGGATTTAATTTATTGACTGTAGTGTTCTCGTGTGATCGTTCCATGTTGTGGTCTAGTATTTGAATAAAGATGTGATAACCAATTAAAAAAAGGCGGCTGAACTAAAAAGACATAAAATCTGCTAGAGCAAAAACAGGGAACAAAGCTGCACGTGCATGTGCATATGTATGTAGCTCACTACTCGTCGTGCTAACAATAAGATAGATCACATTACTGCGGTTATGCCCAATTGAAGAGCGGACGTTTGCGATGCTGGTTCCAACGCTGCAAAAGACATCATTTCAGAGTCGCATCGCACTGCCCGAACGGGTAATAACCCAGGAAATCTCGGAAATTTACTGAATATTTATCCTACACTGTACAGAGAGCATTGTTGCGGCCAAGTGTTACATAGCAACCTCACGTGACATTCTTACCACGGTCATTCCGCTTCTGTTACCGCGAAATTCTTGGCGCAGGGGATGCCAGAAGATTGCTATCTAGCCTATTTCTCCAAACTGAGTTCGTTTCCGTTCCCCAATGGAAGTTGGTCCTGAATGCTACTGGACCGGAAGTTTTTGTCGCCGTTTCTTCTTTGCATAAATTGTTTACTGCGGTTGAGAAACGCTGACATGGTATAGGAAGCTTTAGTAAATGAAGGAGAAAACTGGTGGCAAGAAATGGTCATTGTTCTCGAAGCGAAAGAGAAATTCTCAAAACACCTCTAGAAGAAGTTTTTGAACGTTACTATTACTAGGCGCTGTACAACAGCTCAGTTATGATTTATATGTGAACAAAGATTATAACAGTCCCTGAAGGCCTGTTAATGCTGTCCTAGTTTAAGAAAAGTAGTCCATCGAAGCCCATCCAATGAGCAGATTCAGTGGAAGAGAAGGTACGTTTTCTAGAATAGACCAATGAAAGTTTTCAGGATGCGAATGTTGTCCTCAATTGGAGCGTGCAGATTACATTAAGCCAGCATTCCTTCACTGAAAGCCCGGATTTGATGGCTATCAGAGACTGAAGTCGCAGGTGAATTCATGGAAGGGTGTGGCAGAAGTAGACCCAGATACTGTTAACGTTCATCAATAAGCATACATAAGACTCCAGTGGTCGAGGTCCGCGGCACGTGCTTCACCACATGAGACGTTGCCCTCTGATTGTCTGCGCATCCACACATTCCTATGATATCAGCGAGAGCCCTCTGGGCTGGGATTCATGAAAGATAACCAAGCAAACCTAGACTAGCAAACCAACTTTTGCCGCCTGCGTCTCTTAGCTCTATGTAGTCAGTACGATACCCAATCATGCTAGCCATCCTTGGTTTGCTTGGTTATCGTTTCATGAAACCCATCCCTGATTCCTTTTCTGACTTTTACCCAGCGGGTGATGGGACGCGAAAGCGCGAACCGTCAGGGTTTGGTTGAATGTCCTAAAAATAACATGATCAAGATTGGGAAGATAAGGTCTTGGGTTTTCTAACAAGAAGCCGCATGCACTATTGAGATCATCCAGGGTAAGCGTGTTGACAACTCATAAAATTACCCATCGTTAATGCAGGTGTGTAGACGTTCACTCTGGGTAATCCCAATGATGCATCCAGGTCAAGGAAAACATCACAGGGAATGCGTTATGCGGAAAACTGAAAGCGAGGAGTTAAAGGCAAGGTCCGGGCGAAATTCCATCTCCCGAATTTCTATTGGATGCGTAGCCCACGGCGAAGCCTTAGACGAAAACTATAGGAAAATCCCTGAAAAGGTCCCACAACGGACGCTTTCTATCGACCAATTCCAGTACGGCGTTTGCGGATTTGCAGCGTCCGTGCTTTCAAATGACGTTATACGGCGCGCCCTACATGATGTCTATTGTGGCGTCGTAGAAAAAATTCATATTCAAAGGACGGGTGGTCCGTTCGGTTGGCTGGGGAAGGTTTCACGGAGTATTCGTTGAGCTGTACGTATCTGAGCGTACATCATTGTTTAGTATGCATGCGCGCATCTTTTGTCGGTTGGAGCGCGTTTCCCCATGGATACCGTAATCCTTGGACGTTTTGTCCCATATCTAGCGATAGAACTTATATCGAGGTCCCAAACTTGAGATACGTGCTACACATATGGTTTGGACTCCAGAGAGCACAAAAGGGCAAAATTTCGACCGGACCTTGCCTTTAAGTAAACCATGCTAGCTCTACCTAAACCCATTTCTCTCTCTTGGTTTTTTCACCACGATTGCTAAAAATGTTAGTGATCTTCGAGTGCACCTCCTTAAACTCTGCAATCCCAACAAAAAACGTTTTATAATGGTGGATTGGGACTCATTCATGAATGATCCCCATTGGCAGCGCAGCTAACATTGACGACGTACCTTGTACGCGGGTTTTGCACTACAGTGGTGATTTATGCACAGTTTTTTTTAATATGCAACAACCCTTCCAATCTCTGCTACGCACGTAACAAAACTTCCAAGCAAACTCAGGTGGGAAAACCCGAGGAGATTTTGCTTATCCTTCATGTGTTCTTTTTGGGAATTCATTTCCGAAACAAGTACATCGGTCCAGGGAACTTGTGCACATTTCCCAGCGAAATTCGCTTATTTGTTGGGTAATTACGCGTGATTTGCGAACGAATTTGGGAAATATTCCAAAGTGAAATAAGCAAAATCTGCTGGAAAACGCATTGATTCTGCTCGCATTTTTCCACCTGATTACAATACACCTTGTCGGAATGTATACCAATACAGCTTCGATCCAGTGGTGGACATTTTAGAGAGAAAGGTCCTCGACAGTTTCGAACACTAAATGTGAACGTGAAGTTTTTCCACCCCCTTTTGGATGGCGCATTACAAAGGATTTTGACCAAGTAATGCTCACATGAAATTATCAAGAAGTCATTGGAAGACTGTACAGCAATGGTAAATGCATTACATATGCATTGCATTTATGCTATATACAAGAAAATCGAAACTACGAGTAGGAGAAAGCATCGTTCGCCTGAGGCTGTCCGAGCTGGTCTCCTGTCATGCTTGCCTGAGCATTCAAGGACATAACGAGTTCAGCTAAGCAAGTTACGTACTTCATTCGGCTAGCAGTGCATTTAACTCATGAAACTCGCTACTGAAACTGCGTCGTTGCCGAAATTGGGAAAAGTCACTTAGGGTGAAGAAAGCCAGCGCAACGGCTTTCTTGAGAAACGGCGGATTGTACAGTAGGTCTATAAAGGCGCATGCTGCAGGGTTGTTGCCTGTTTTGTTGGCTATTTCTCTGAAATCTCGTGTTTTTGGAAGTGTGAAGCTCGTCTGCTCAGTAATGGGACATGAAATAGAGAACTCCAAACTGGTTCGTTTAAGTACATTGCTGCAATCGCACAAAAAATATAGCTGACAACAATCGTCTACAACTCTTGCAATTTCCTAAACTAGGATAACATCGGGCAATGTTTCACGTAAGTGGAGTGAGAAAGTGGCCTCAATTTGCCCCTCCTCCCATACAGAATTTCAGATCTTCTTAAATCTTATAAAAATGCTGTGATGAAATAAAATAAATGGAAAGTGCAAAGTGCCACCGAATTTTTTTTTTTGGAGTTTTTGGGTCTGCTGAAATGGTATTGTGCCAAATATTGTGATCAAGGACACTTACACCGTAGTTGTTGGGTGGGGAGGAGGAAGGAGGGGGTGAGGGGATGGTGGGCAATGAAAAATCGCTTTACATGTACAAATTTGATCATAGGATACTAGTAATCAGAAAATAATCTGCTTTTTCATGAGCATAAAATAGGTTTTCTTATGCAAGCAGCTGGGGCTTTATTTTTTAATTCATTCTATTAGAATGAAATGGTGTGCAAATGCAATTCCATCAAAGACTCTTTAGGAATTAGTAGGGAACAAAGCACGAACCCTGGCCGGGATGAAAAGCAAAAATTCTGCAGGATACATTTTTTGTTTTTAATCGCGAGAGAATACAAATGACTCTTGGCTTGTGCTAGCGAGTCTGGTGGTCTGGTCTCCATGACACAAATGTTTTCCAAGAAATTCAGTACAAAAGTTGGAGAATTTTCGCGTGGAAGGCATTTGCACCCTCGCAGATGAATGGGTCAGATGAAACTACTCTCAATTTTTGATACTCGTGGGAAAAATTCCTAGTCAACCAGAAAGTATTGCAGTTATTTTTTTTTTGACGGGATCGTCGTTAAATTATATTGGTGAAATAAAGAAATTTTCATAAGCGGAGATAAACAAGGTTTGAAGTGAAAATGCAGCCTGACAAAAGAAATACTGGCCGGAAACGCTCCATGCTCCAACTGTATGGCTGTGCGAAAAACAATCTCATATTATATTCGAAACGTTACTCGCTTAGAACGTAAACAACGCACAAATCGGGTTCCGAGCAATTGGTAAACGGAAAACACGTGGGAAAGCTGCAGATTGTTGCAGGGAATATGTCCGGCAAAATCAACGACTCTGCGGAGGCAAAAGGGAGTGGATTTTCTTCATCTTCTCGGGAATGCTAACAGCTACTGCAGATACAGCTAACTGCCCTTCATCTTATACAATTTTGGCCGGCACTCCTTCCTTTTTTAAGATCTTTAAAATATAAAAAGTGATACATTACGAAAATCGATCAACCCTCACAAGTGAATTTTCATAAAAACTACTCCCAGGTAATCAAGGAACCCTATGAAGAAATTGATCTTACATGAATGTTCATGGATTCTGCAAGGAAATTCACGAGTTGCTCGTGAGTTCCGCACAGTACTTACAGCAGATGGTAACACGATCTCCCCTCATCACTGACATGTTTCGAGAAGGCCACATTCTACATTATTATGTAATATTTTTCTCTGTCCATATTAGTGTCTCAGTCTCTGTTTTTGGCGCCCCAGTGAGTGCACAAAGTGGATAAATAAAGTAAATAAATTCACAATCCACATAATTTCCATATAATGGTAAGACGTGATAGGAATTACGGAAATCACTATATCTAACTAATGTTATATACGAATTTTGGCCAGGCTTCGTCTTCGATATTCTTTTCACTTGCTCGTTTCCAGTCCTTTTATGGCCTCGAAAAAGTACTTTTACATCCTTTACTGCTCTGAATTTCTCGTAAGTGCAAAGGAATCGATCGTCCCTTGCATGTAGTGAGAAACTGCTCCGAAACTTCAGATCCACACATGTCAGAAATTACTACAGTGTGTTTTACGGGGGAACATAGTTGTGAAGATACTGGAGAAGGAGAGAACTCGAGAAATAGTGCCATATCCGGAAAGGCAGGCTAGAAATGCAAATCATAGGCACAGGTACTCAGGTACCGTCGTTTTTGAAACACACTACGGCTAGTATTAGGTTTTAATATAAGTCCTTGCGCTTTTTTTCGGACACGGTTTTCTCCACCTATTTGTTAGCTTTTAGGTACAACTGGTATACGATCCGAAAGCGCTATTCTGCCTCTATAAGAATATTGTTTTCCTAAAACAACAGTTTGCTTGAGTTTTAAGCCTGCGAAGTGGAGCAGTGGTGGATGCGCAAGCGCAATGACTTATGTTAGCACCTAATACTTCGCTTTATGCTACTGACCAGTAGGTGCTCCTCACTGAAAGGGAGTATTGCACCGGTACTGAGCAGTTCACATTGAGATACCGAGTAAAAGTGGGCATCGACTAGATGAGATTGGCTACACCAGGATTTAGCTGGTCATTTTAGTAGAAATTTGTAATCACGAGCTCGATTCGACTTTCGAGTAGTTGCTGTTCGAATGAATCGATTTTTGAGTCGACATAAACACTGAATATCAGGGGGAACTCAAAGAGGTCCGCAGGAATTTCCATGACGTTAACCAATCGAAGAAAAACAGGGGATTGAATCGTTCGGTTTCAAAGTTCTCGCGCTAGACAGCCCAGACGAAGCAGATGTCCAGCGTGGTGCTAGCAAATTCCACTGAAGTAGCAGCTATGAGCTATAGTTTCCATATATAGTTGAATTTGAAGCAACAAAAAGGCGTGTCAGGGCCGACAATGGCTGAAGACTTATTTATGTCGCTCATTCTGCGCGCTGTTTTCGCTCGTTTCCGACGGGGCTGATTTCCAAGCCCTCGGGAGTTCCTGCCGCGCATATTGCGCGCCACGCCGCGCTACAACGCATCTTGATGAATCATCGTGGAAACGTGCGGAGAAAAATGAGGAATCGTGAAGACCGCCGCTTCGGGCTTAGTGGGTCCGCTTTTTAGAAGTGCTGGATGAATGTAAGTGATTGCTTCCTTGCATAAACCCACAAGTACGACTCAGAACCCCTAGAAGAAGTATTTTTCCCAGAACAACTTGCAGATGATCTTTCAAATGGCAAATTGTTGCCGACAATATTGGCGTCAGCGGTGCATTCAGAAAACAAGTTGTGAACAACCTTTTCTCCTTATAACCTGTCGAGAAGGAGGAGCCAAAGCAGGAGTAGATTCCTTCCAACAAAGTAGTGTACGATTCAATCACTGAGAACAGCGGGACGGTAGCGTATTTGAAGAAGGGTACGTCTCTCGTTGTCGCAAACAAATTGCCGACAAGAAAAGGCAAAAGCAAGTTGTCAACAAGTTGTTGGGCAAGCAAGTTCCAGATGCGATCAAAATCTTGTTAACAAATTATTCTCAGGGTTATGAGAGGTAGGACAGCAGTACAGCTATTTCTGTTTCTCTGTTTCTGACGCGAAGGTTAGGTCGCAAAGTCTAGTACAAATAGCATATATAAATAGAAAATGAATAAAAGTCGTAATTTTACTTACAAAGTTTGTTTGTTTTCATAACTCGTTTAATATCAAACGATCGCTATTCCACACTTTTATAAGCTTGAACATGTTCAAAGACTCTAACCGCCTTGAACTTCTCTACACGTTGTTTTTTTCAAGAGAGAGGTTGGCGCTCCCAAAATATACCAGTGAGGGTTATGATCAATAAATTGACCTTCGTTTCATCCCTTATGTTGGGGATGACTCTATGGGATCCTATACAATAGAGAGTATAATATGTACGGTGCCTGTGATTTAACGCAGAACTATTACTCATGAAATACTCGTGGTTTTTACTGCTTTGGATTTTGTAGTAAGGGCTAAAAATGAAAATAGAATTTTCTTCCCAGTAATTGTACATCCACTCGGTTTTCGACAGTGTTCTTGTTGTTAAACACAACTGTTGAAGCTTCATTGATAAAGTGGGGAAGGTATTGAGGTTTCCACTTTAAAATCAAGTGCCTGCAATTCCAGCAGTGGGGAATTCCATTTGAAAATGGCGATTCCTGCCAAAATAACAGAAGCACTGGATCAAAAATGGAAGAGAACGAGGGAAGCGAAGGAGCACGCAATTATGGATGTGTTGACATCGTTCTGGACTATTGTCATTCTACTCCCATGTAAAGAAATAGTGCATGTGAATGGTCCTTCCTATGTAAATATTTCGTAGATGGTGGTGTTCTACATACCACTCGAGCTAAGAGCAAATGCGAGGGAAAATAGCTCAAATGTTTTCCTTATTTCTCAGAGGTGCGGACCGAAGAAGACACTGTTCTTCGTCCTAGTATCACTAGTGGTTGAGATGTACGTGAAGCGTGAGAAGCGGAGGAGAACTACCACCTGACAGGAATTTCGGCAGGCAGTGCTTCAGCTGATGCTTGCTGAGGTGCTTGAGAAAGGCATCGCCATGACATGGTGGTGGGCAATAAGACCACGCATTATTTTGCAGTCGAGTGGCATTCGAACCCGGCAGAGCAAGCAAATAAGAAGCCCTCCAAAACAACGGATCCGATGTTGCATTCAAATGAGAAGGAGGTTGCAGCGAAATTCCATGTCCTTTTTTGAGAAGTATTGAATTGAATTCTGGTTAGCCGGTAGGTGCCAGTTTCAAACATGGTTGAACGAAATTCCTGTAAGAAAGATCGAGAGTTCTCGAACTTTGACATTTAGTGAACTTCTAGCTCCTTGTTCTGTGACGTGATTCAACTTTCAGTCTTCCAGTTTCATTCAGTCCTTCCGATCATTCCTGATACCAAAGAAGGGTTTGAATGGGCCTTGAAAAAGCATGTTATGGGCCTTGAAATAGTTTTTGCAAAAGCTTTGACTGGTCTAACATTGGAAAAATTTCTAGCATCTAACTGTCTGCATCTATCTAATTCAACTGTAATTTATGAATCAAGCTGCAAACTCATTATTGGAGAGCTCTCCCAAGCTCCACGTTGAATGAGTGAGTGAACGGGTTTTCCACCTATATACTCACTTGATTTGCAAAACAGACAAGGTACCTCATCCCTAGCGACGCTCAAACCTTCTCGGTACCGATGTGATGCCCGGGCCATAACACCTCTTCACGGGGTGTTGGGCTTACCTGGGGTGGGTGGTGCCATCGAGCTCTGTGATTGACCAGTTGTATGAATTGACCAATAGCAGAGCTGCAGCACACCGCCCTTTCCAGGTAACGCTCCATACTCCTCTTCACGCAACTAACCCACGAACGGGGTCGTATTCGAAAGTTTACCTGCCACCTACGAGTAGGTAAACAGCTTCATAGTATTTGTCTGGTGCTAGGAGGATCAAACTGATTAAGATACGTAGCTTACAAGGGAACTGCAGGAGACTGCATAACTTCATAGATCGTAATGAGACCTACCCGGTTTGAAGCCTTGCATTCCTTCAACTGATTGGCCCAGTGGGATACCGCGCTGCACTACTAAGCAAAAGTTAAGGGTTCGAAGCACGCCAATGGGTTTCTTTTCGTTTCGTATTCTTGTTATATTGTTGTCATTTGTGGTCGATGGTTCGGGCCGAGGCTAGGCAGATGCAAGAATATCGTTGAGAGCAGAAAAGGCTAGCAAAGAGATAGCAGGGAGGGAGTGATGTATGGCTACCCGTCAATTGATGTTTGATGGAGAATTCGGTGTGAATTATGAGCTGACGACTTGATAGATGACTGAAATTTCCTTTGGATTTAGGTAAAGCAATCATACATACGAGACCGCTTTGCCCGCATGTCTGCTACCCCACAGTAACGATCGAGAATGGGGAACGATGATACACGAATAAGATGAGCGGATACGCAGACAATCAGAGTGCCATGAGGCAGATGGTGCGACGCAGCGGGAGGCTCCGGAGCACTACGAGTTCTCTATATGTAGTATGGTGTACTCAGAGGCCCAAAAACAACTTGTCTACAAGCATTTGGACAGCAAATTTCTGATCGCACATAAAACTTGTTTTTCCAAAACCTTGTCGACAACTTGTTTCTTCTCTTCCTTGCCGACAGGTTGTCGACCGTATCAACCACTTCTTGATCTGTTTGTGACTGACAATATGTCAGCTCTACAAAATTGTCCAAGGTAGGATAGCTTGACTGTCCTTCATCGCATGCTACGCGCTTAGGAATTTGACTCCCTCTCGTCAGCAGGTTGTTCAGCTAAAAGGTTGTCGACAAATTTTTTGGCCAAAAGCTTGTTTGCAAGTTATTTTTTGAAAAGGCTGGTCGACTACTTGTTTTTCCTCTTCCCTGTCGACAAGGTGTCAGGAGATAAGCTTGTCGACAACTTGGTTCTGTGTGGCATGATGACTTCAAACTTGTCGACAATGATATGCTAGTTGAAAACTTGTTTGCAAGTTGTTTTTGGGCAAAGTTGGGACCACAAATTGTGTTTTTGGGTTTCTGAGCAATGAGCTGTTTTGAGCGGCTCGGAAACTCCAAGGAAAACTATTTTGGAGGGGCCCAAAAATGTGCACTGGTAATGCGAAAGCAGTTGTAACTGTAAGCATTATCATCTTAAAAAAAAACTCAGGGATTATGACAATATGTCTATGTAGGTATGAGATACGAGAACGTGGAGTCTATCACCGTCAGGTTTTCTGAAATTTGTCTCCGCCCCGAATTTTTTTTTTGAGCACACATGTAGGAGCTTCAGAGCTGAAAAACTGACGCCTCCTTCTTTTCAAGATGTCTCGACGCTACTTGCAATAGAGTTATGGTATGAAGTATCTGAGGGAGGCAAATAATCCACAGAGTTCTCGAAGCTATCTTACACATACATAGTACAGCCAGTCTAGTCTAGGATTCAGAAGCTTTGGCGAACTTAGGCTAAGCAGTGCGGTAGTACTTGACGATAAACACAGAAAGCAGGAAATTAACAAATTGTGGACTGGAGTGGCAAACAAAGCTTATCAAAACAGAAAGCAGGCTTGAAATGGGGAATCTCTTGATGGCTCACGAAGCACAACTGCTCCGGGCAGCTCAGTGGGAGAATCTGACATGAAGGTATTTGCAGCCATCAATATGAGCACAATGGATGCAATAAAACCAAGCACTATTGCGAGAATAATAGATGAGATGTTCCGAAAAAGAGTATATTTGCAGGTGTACACTTGTTCTGTCGCGGGTAACACTGGAGGAGCAGATGTTACTTTTCCAGTAACATAAGCTCAATTACTTTCAGCGACATGATCGAGATACATGGATTGCATGTTTACTTGTTTATCTAATTTGATCTAACCCAGGCTACAGCATGCACAAAAATTTTTAAAAAAAAGCAAAGACTCAGGAATCGCTGTTACTCTGTGAATACAGTGTAATCCTATCCATCATCTGACTGGGTAACGGATGACTGCTTACAAAATGTCACATAAGATTTTGTAGGAGGTTATATAGCAGAGATAAAAACAGTTGAGCTCTTCAGATAAGCAACCTCAGAACAAGAGGGGGTTGAAGAGTTTAGTCCATTCAAATACAAAACTTTCAATGTAATTGTGAAGACAATGGTCAATTATGACGATCCCCACCCCTTTCCCTGAACCTATTCACACGGTTTGCGGTACTCTCATGAATTAAAAGCATTCGCAGCTTAACTAAATTGAAAGAGCAGCAGCATGGAAAGATGCAATTTCACTGCCTCCACCTCACAATGCATTGCCGAATATTTGACTATTAACTATTTACGAACGTGGCCACAAGCGAAACAAACGCATTTTCTCGTGATTACTTCCACTAGCGGGGAAGCACTCAAAAGTTTCTAGGGATTGTAACGTATTACGCAACAGTTTTATCACGCATGAAGCGACTGTTTCGTTCTTTAAAACATATTGATTGGCACTCTCAGAAAGACTCAAGGCTATTCACTAACTCACGACAAATCAGATCCCTAGCAAAAATAGTTACCCAGAACAGCATTTACGCTTTTCTCCCAGAAAACCGCTCCAAAGAGCAGTGATGTTACACCCACCTGGACGTTGATTAGAACCACTGCGATGGAGAACTTAAAAAATTCTTCTGAAAAGTCTTCCAACATGTGCACGCAGTTGTGACACCCACATTTAGTACGCCACCAATATTGGAGGACCAATCTGTATTCAAGCTTCGAATGGGGTATCAGGACGATACTGGTAAGTGTGAAGAGGCATAGTGTTCGGCTTC
>KN732070.1:0-11406 GCA_000816745.1 Ancylostoma duodenale | reverse complement strand
TGTTTGCCCAACTCCGATAACAGTAATGAGTATGAAATGCCTCGTAACACGAGAAACAAGAAGCGATACACTGTACACATATGTTAGTTCTATACCAGGAAACCACCAAGGTCACAGCAATAGGCCGTTATTACCAAAAATGCTTCAGTCCCTCATTTTGTCTCCAACAAACACGAATTGCAAGGGAACCGCCTGAACCGACACATCTGTGACCGCTCAATGTCACACCCTTCTCAGAAGAACACATGCCAGGTCCAGGCAGTGATTTTTCAGCTCAAAAACTGAGAAGAAGAAGGAGAAGAAGGAATGCTGTATCAAAACATGAACATAAAGATCTACGACATGACAGCTGCATGAATGAAAGGCAAAAAAAGACAGACAGAGAGCAAGGTATGTGAAAGGTACTGAAAAAAGTTGAACTTAGTACACCTGGTTCTTTAGCCTTTGCTACAAAATTTCGAACTAATAATTGCCACTCCTACAATTCCAGAACTAGTAATTTCGTAGTAATGGTTTAAAGAAGCAAAAAAAAAACCTAATAGAAGCAGATCGAGAAAGAAAGCTACAGTTTGAGAGGTTTCTACACCTACTTATCTAATGGATTGAGACAAAATAATGACACAATCCGAAGTGGAGGTGGAGGAGACAAGAGCAGAGAAGTGACGAGAATAAAAATGAGCTCTAACTGGGAAATTAACCAAAACAACAACGGGAATGACAGTTAATTGAAGCCAAAATGGAGTACGAACAAGAAAATTCGAAGAAAAACGTGAAATATGCGTTTGACACAATCCCTCTTGAAACGATAACAACTGGAAAGTTAGAATAACATAACAATCGAACTCACTGACCTGCACTGAAGAGTGATCCGTCACCACCAGCATGTTTTGAAGCAGCACTTCCATCGCTTTTGGCACTACTTTGCTGGCCACCCATAATATCGAAAGCGGCAAATGCCAGGCGAAAAATCGTGCACGACGTTGGACGTCAATGTGATCCGGACCTACTGATGAACGCTGGAAAATCGTTGACATCGTTCATGTAAATTGCCGTTCGAAAAATGTGCAAAGAACATACGAGTGATGAGGCGAAACACGACAAAAAACGGGCGTCTTCAAGGATGCGACTAAGAACGAAAGTCTCGGTTGTGCGTCACGAAATGATTGTGAGTGGGGGAGGCATGGCGGAACTAGAAAACAGGGAGGATGAGATGGTGCGAGGAGGACGAACACCAAATAGGGCCTGCTTACAATAATGACCGCGCGCGCTCTCCACTCCACCGGAAAATTCCCTCCTGCAACGTTTTTTTTTTTCTGGGGAGAAGAAAAAAGGATGGGCAAAAGCACAGTGGTGAATACATGATGGAACGATATAGAGGAAGTATGAAAAATGACGAGTTCGAAACTGAAGGATCAGATCATAAAACTGGAAAATGTGTGGATGAATTTGGCCAAAATAACACATCTATTAACAGACCACATATATCGGTTGGGTAGCTAAAACGAAGAAAGAAAGAGAAAGTAGACGAACGACTTCAGTAACCTGTACGACAATTCTTTGGGTAGCAAAGAACAGATGAAAACAGTGAGCAGGAGTGGAAGAGTGAGAGAACCAAGCATGCAAAGGAAACTGCAAAGCATAGAAAAAGAACATACTAGAACAACTGAAAAAAAAGGGACACAACATCACTAATTTCAAAGTAAATGCTAGGCAAAAAAAACTCGTTCACTCCACTTTCCGCGGATGACTATTCCTCTTTTTTTCCATCAACTTCTCCATGCTAATGTGGTGCAGCTCAAGTCATTATTTTGCAAAGGAAACCCTTCCCAAGCGATAAAAACTAATGATGAAGATAATTAAATCAACTCATGGTAGACTGAATGAACTGCAAAGCAGGTCCAGCGCATAGACTACTTATATAACATTAACTTCCAAGAATCAATACGCGCGTCATCGAAGGCTGTTCGACAACATCGCGAGCTGATAAAAACGAACGGCAGAAATGCAAGTGGAACTCTTGAAGCAAGTACTGAGTTTGCACTTAAATCGTCCAGGATGCAACTGCGAAACAAGAAGAAAAAACTGCTCTGAGTTTCGCGGATAACCGCATCACTACGGATCAAACCGGGGAAGTCTGGCATAGAATAGAGAACGAACTAGAAACGAAAACAGCACGATGCTGGAAAACCTCAAAAACAAGTGTGACCTCGCGTTGTGAGAGTCCAACAGGCCGCTGTAGTGGATTGGAGAGCGCTGAGGCTGTGAGACGAGATTTCAGAAGACGCAAATCAATGAAAAACGGAAGGCTGACTGAAGAAGACGTCGTACGACCAGTGAGGACGCGATGGGCGACGAAGAACGAGGGACGAGTTGAGGACGGCGCTGTCAAAACGACAAAAGAGCACGCAAACCAACAGGCAGCGGCTCCGGTCCGCGAACACAAAGCGTCCAGGTGCTTCTGCGACCGCTCGAACGTACGATTTCAGCTGTCGATTCGGAGGAAAACGAGGAACACTGGTTCAATATTGAAAAGATGGCGTAAAATGATCGATGCGCTGAACGCTCGAACGAACTACATACGCATCAATCGGGAGCAGACAGACTGCGCGAGAGACCAGAGATGCAGAGACCGGCCGAGGGAGCGCGAGACGCAGAGGCGGAGAGGGCGAGGCGCACAAAGAAGGGAGAACTCGCCGGACTGACGACTTCTCGTCGTCCGCGAAATGAACAGCCCAGCTGAGGTGAGTAATCAGCCAGGAATTCCTGGTACAATCACTCCGGTGAGTCAAAATTACGAACTGTCCAAGTGGCGAACGGGGAATTCAATCCAGACGGCATTTTCGCATAGCAATTCTACATTCGCACTGTATTAAAGAACACCACTATTATGTAAGCATTATTAACCTATATTAGTAGAAAATGCAACCGCAGAAGCTCGGAAATGGTGTCCACGGAAGGAATTTAGTTTTGAATGGCATAGCAAAAGAATCCAGAAATGATTCATATGAGCCAGGAATTCAGGTCATCGGTAAAAATAAGAAAATCACTACAACCTGCAGGGTAGGAATTGCTAGAATTCTTGGAATAGAAGTGACAGAAATAAATATTACTTGTACACTACTATATATTCGAGTTAGTGAGAAGTACACAAACGATTAATCCGCGACTAATCGCTATCCATAGACCATTCAGAGCCGAGGTCATAACGATCCGACAAATGAGCGGTCTCATCTACATTCAGCTGTAGCAATCGATGGATGCAGATGAGGGCAAAAATAGATGTTCGTCCTGAAGGAGGGATTATAACTTCTTGTCCTCAGAAGCTTTGCATGGAACAGACGATAGAGTCGCATCCCGTGCATCGATCCAAACCCCGTACAGACCGCGACGTATACTACGAAACGCATCGTAACTTACAGTGCTATATTGATCGGAACAAATCCTGGAACGAGCTGGCATTTGTTCGGCGAAGAGAACTTAACTGTAAAAATCGGAGCAATCGGCGTTAAACTTGTTCCAGAACGAAAATGGCACGGGGACCAGTCGCCAGCCGTTTTTTTTTCGCCCGTGGAAAAACCGGGTACGAGCTGAGTGAGTGAGTGAGCGACGGATGGTGGTGGATATGTGGAGGGACCAGGTCACCTCCCAACCACGGTCATTATGCGACGGCGTAAGCGGGGCCCCCTCCGCTGCGCTTTGCCGTCCTCAACCTCCTCCGCTATAAAAACGTTCTTTGTGCTGTGACAGTGCTGCGAGATGAATAGTGCATCTGCGAATTCCAGGAATCATACATGACACTGGAATTCGTGCTATTTTCACTGAGAGACATCTTATTGTTAATTCATCAAAATTGATCGAGGAAAAGTAATTTTAATGAAAAGAGGACATGACGTCTTGAAAACTACCCAGCTTATCTCATTCCTGTTCTTTCCTTCCCTTCGTGCATGCTCCGACTTTTAATTGTCATGGTGCGCTAATAGAACAAGAATGTCATGACTATTTTCGTGAAAAAAAAAAACATCTGAAGGCCTGCACCGGGTCTCTTTAGCTTCATTTTTGGCCCGCAATTCACAATTAACCTAAAAATCTACGCAAGCTTTCCATACCCCAACAAAGGCGCGGGGTTGCTGCTCAAAATGAATGAAAACGCTAAATAATCGTTCACAATTGTTTATTACAAGCTACAAGTTGCACGTTCTTAACCATCCTTCCAACCGTTCGCAATCCTTCAAACTAGGAATAAATGTACTGTGCAGCAACCAGGCCAAAATAGTAGCATGTTTTGTTATGTTTTCAGAATTTTCTTGGTTTTTGAACTATTGTCATGACTTTTGGGACATTTTTATTGGCTGTATTTAGATGTCTTTGATATGATGCAAAAACAAAAAAAAATGCTCCTTTAACCACTTGTCAGAATGGGAAATGTGGTGAAATCTACGGATTTGGGCTAAAAGTTGTCAAAAGCTACCAATGACATAGTAATTCTACTTGTCACCTATGAACATAATTGAACTATTCTTATCTAACTATTTCCTTGCTAGATGTACGCATTGGTGACCTTGTAGCAAATTCCCAGTTGCGGACGCAAAGGGGGGGGGGGGCACCCTAGAGAATGGGTCGTTAAATTTTTGAAATTACTTTAAAATACAAATAAAAACCCTGTATTAGTTTATTTCTAATATTTTATTGATTTTTATTAATTATTTGCTCCTACAAGGTATATTTTTATTAATTTTATTCCCCATCTGGGTCCCCAAACCGGCGAATACCTCCCTTTTTCCCCACGCTCCCCTCCTACCCACTTCCTGCGCCCGGCACTGATACATATGTACATGTAAGTGAACGGTAGTTTGTGAATATTATTAAATAAAATTTCAGAGAAACTTCTGCAAGCCACATCGTTAGTGTTTTTCTGGAGTCTGAAATTGTGGCCAGTGACCGGAGCTGTTTCCTCATCCTCTGGAACTGTGGGATCGGAAAACCAAGCAATGAGATTGTGAAACATTCGGTGAAATATCTTAATCCGAGCACTCATCAGACAAGGGAGCATGAAAACTCCATTTTTTTTTACAGTTTGTGGCTCTACCCGTAGTAACAAGAAGGACGTCCAGATGAGTAATGTTAGTCCTCGGGCCGCTCTCTAAACGAGGATCCAATAGCATCTCTCTCGCCATCGCTCCGAGAACTAAACGGAGAGGTCATAAGCCAAGATGCGTACTCGGCAATTTATTGCTTGTCACACGCCCTCGGCCCAATTAGGAATAGCAGTGAGTGTTTTCCTCTTATCTATGGAACAATGCTAGGAACCATGCTTGAGCCTCTGCGAACGAAAACAGCTTCGAGGGTGGGCTCACCATTCATAACCAATCACTTCATTTGAAAGAGTGCACAGACGTTGATGGATTCCACTATCCAAGGAAATTTCATCCAACAAAAGTCTCAGTTCTCTAAGCTGAGGAGCAAAGAAGAAGTCCAAAAGTGTGAGCCTTTATTCGAGGCCTGGCAGTTCAAACATTTTGGTATACGGCTATGGATGCCTTGGTTCATGCTGCTAAAATCAGAGAAGAAAATTGAGACTACATTGAGCAGACTAGTTATTATTCTGCTGCCTTCGTGCAAAATTTTGTAAGAAAAAGGGGAAGCGGGAAGTTTCTTGAAGAATAGTAATTATGTGGAATGGTAGTGGGATTTCATCCAGGCTTGCCTCTTTCTTGTGTGTAATCATGAATGCTGAGAATAACTTTCGAAAAGTATTCTATTTATCAGTTAAAGCCCCTATAAATGAAAGCGCACTAGGTTGAACATGAGAATGTGTCTATGCAACGATAGAACAAGGGAATTAAAAGTAAACTTGTCGAATTTCGCTTGTGTGTTCCACAGCATCATTGATTATACGTGGGTCTGTGACTTGAGAAAAGCAAATTTTCGATGCAAATCCGATAGAGGTGAAATCCGAAACGACCCCATAAGTAACTATCTATTGAGGTGAGTCTACTAGTGGAAAATGCTGAATATTGAGAACACGATGGTTCTTACGTTTTTATTCATGAGGATTTGAAAAGAGGATACAAATGATTGTTTCATCGGTTTTTGATAGACCTGTGGAGACATCTTTTCTCTTTTTCCTGACTTTTTAGAAGCACAGCCGCATCGCACCGTTGTCAAAACAAGTCAAAACAAGAATGTGCCACAGTTATTGTATCAGGGGAAGAAACTGGGATTTGCTTAACAAAAATGATTTCAGTGCTTATCGGACCCAATTGCCATGCATGAAAGAGTCTTATACAGGAAGGCATATATAAGTTATTGTTCTACGTTTGCTTGCTCATTTCTCTGTAGTATGCATATGTTTTCCATGGAAGATGAACCGTGTTTAATAGTGCTTGGTCTAGTTACAAATCTGCTTTGGAAAATTGCGGCGTAGCCAAAAAATTTTAATGCAAGCCTTTAGTGCAAGCTTTTGCTGCGGCGAAGTGAACTGATTCAGCCCGCAACTTCAGAGTAGTTCTGCGAAAAAAGCAGCTCTGGACAACAGTTCTAAGCTGGATAAAGCATTGCATCGTCTTTTTAATGGCGATTAAGAGACGATTACGCAAAATCCATACCAGATCGCTGTTTATCGTGGAGAACAAGGCTGTTCCAAAAATGGCTAGGATGAGAAAATCAAGTCCTAGTCACAGTTGTCCCATACCCAAGCCTATTTAGAGACTCAGATACCCATTGTGTACATATTATTTTCAATCTAGTTTTTAGACCACATCTTCTCACTGATTGTTTTCCGATTTCTTAGGCGGAATTGAGTGAGAATTAATCATCACGTGAGTGTGTAGACGCCGTCGGTATTTCCTTACCACTAATTATGTAAATCATGAATACCTTCAGTAAGAGCAGCCCTCGCGCCTTCCGGAACGCCTAACCAGTAGAGTTCTCTTTGAAGAATTGGTGTATTTTCCAGGTAAACCAATGATAACAATCCGCATTCTATTGAAAATTCGTTTCTAGGCCGATTGCTCTGTAGCGAAGGCCTCATTTGAAACCTGGTGCTTGCAGAAAAAAAATACTTTAAACCTTTCTCAGTTCAGCAGAGAAAAGAAGCAGAGCAGAGCACTTCCTTTGTTTACAACAGAGAAATAATTGAGGAAGCGTTGTAGAATCACTTATCACGCCATATGTAACAAAGTTTGCTAGCAGCAGTTTTCAACAGTGATACTATTTAGAAGGCTACAGATTCACGCTGGTTCTCCAGTGCTTTATGTATCTTTGCACAAAGTTCGTTTCAGCTCCGCGGAAAAATAGCTGTGTTCGACTCCGTACGTGTATGTATAATACAATTATGTATCCGTACGCACCTGCTATTATGTAGGTCTGGAGATAGGGTGTGGAGCGTTATATCTGGAGTGGGCGGGACTGACGAGCACTGCAATTGGTCGATTTGTTGAAACGACCAGTCGTAGAGCTTGGTCGCACCGTCTTTCCAGGTATGACGCGCCACACCCCTGGAAATGAATTGTGAGTTTTTCTCATCTTGTTTTTCACTTCAGCTTATGCTTAGCATGTTTTCATGTTATAAACAGTTTGGAGTGTTTGGTTTGCTCTTTTCCATCAACACAAAAATGTCCGCCACATCGCAGTGCACCTTGTTCTCTATTGCATGGAATGTGTTCCTACAAAACGACGAGAAGGAGCACCCTCTGTGAACTACAGATGTTCAAGTTCAATTGTGGATCAAATCCAGTTCAAGCGGCTAGAGGCATCAACGACGTTCTCGAAGGATGCTCCATAGCAGCAAGCATAGCGAAAAGGTGGTACTGTCGATTTAGAGGGAAAAATTTCTGTCCGGAGGATGCCTGTCATTCTGAGCTCCCATTTCGTAGGATATGTATAGGGATGTAAGGAGCAACTAGTGCTGTGGCAACTGTCAACAGAATGTTAGTTTAGCTAACACATTTCGTGCGAAACATTGTAATATTCGATATGAGGTAACTCTTTACTCTGACTCTTTTCAACGGAATTATGATCAAGACGAGCGGATGATGGGGTTTCTATGTATTTTCGACCATCCAAGAAATTATTGGTTACCCAAACAAGGGTTTTTTCATTCTAGGCAAGACATGAACAGAGCTCGTATTGGCAGGGATCCACTGATTGTGGAACTTCCTAGTTTGCTTAATAAGAATGTGAATTAACCCAGTTATGGCGAGTTGAAGATAATATAACAATCAGTGGAAGGAAGCTGCACTACCGGTCTAGTTCCAAGCCCCGAAACCGGTTGTGTGAAAATATATCTCCCACTTCTTTCCTCTCATTTCTCACATTTCATTCCTATCCGTCACTATACATGATTGGTTGTTATTAAACGATACTATATATCCGTACACTTTTATATAACCTAATGCACTGACAAGTATCTCGATTTCTTGTGTATGTGCCTTGGTAGACAGATATGAATACATTTCATTGTTGCTCCCGCTTTTTTTTTTGTGTAGCAGACTCTCTATCTCGCATCCACATGTTGAAATCAATTCGAGTCAAGACGAGAGCGATAATGTGGGGTGGAGTAGACTAATTTAGCCACCAACAATGACAACTTGGTGGTGTTCCCGAACAAAGTACGATTCCAGGCACGCCCAGAACATGTGCATATAGACATTTCATAAGTACGTTGGAGGCATTCGTGCAAGAAATTTGTTCGTTTAAGATAGCCAGTTCTTGTGTTTTTCTCACTTGAGGGGAACTGAGACCACTCCACTTATCTCCCTGTCACTAGCAGCGCAACGGTCACATTTATTTGGGGATCGAATTACGAGGACGAGTGCTAAACTTCGTGAGTGAGTAGGTCTCACGATTTAGAAGCTTGGCCAATTTTTTGCCTCCACGTCTGAAAGTGCTTCTTCAAGTAATCGAATGCATGCTTGACATGGCGCATCTCTTTTATTATCTGTGAAGTCGAGACCTACCTCCACTTCTCTAACAAGGATTGAATGCAAACGTGATAGATCTTGTTATTTATTTATCCATTAGCAGTCATTTACGCATTCCATCAATTAGTTAATTATTTATTTGTTATCTACACTCGATGTGCACCAAAAATAACAAACAAAACTTCAGTGTTAGTAACAGTAACATTTTCCAAGAACTCATATCTATCTTTAGTCACGGTAGTGAGTCCAAGTAACCACAATAACCATGTGCGGCTTAATGATCTTGCCTTAACCATTGAAATGGAACATCCAATTAACGAGAAAAAGAAATGCTATGCAATGACTACCAGGACAACTGTGTATAGACGAGTAAAACTTCCTATACCAGGACGTACCATGACGCAGTGGCGGACGCAGAAAGTGGGCGGGAGGGGAGGCGTGGGAAAAAGTGGGGTCTCCGCCGCTTTGCAGACCCAGATGGAAAATAAAATTAATAAAAATAATTTTATAACAATAAATAGTTAACAAAATTATTTTGAAAATAATAATGAAATAAACAATCAAGAATAAACCAATACTAGATTTTTATTTGTATTGTAAAAGAGCGGTGGGCACCGATGCGTCAGGTCTTAATTCCTTACATACCATTGCGGGACGAACTTCTTCCAGCCACCATACTTAATCGCAAATCATTGCGCTGGCATATGAACGGGCACATGAGCGAAAAGCGATGAGGGTATCAGAACAAGGTAAGGACTGAGAGGCTAACAAAATTGTGTTTTGCATTTCCATTGAGTTTAAATCTGTTTTTTATAGGGAGCAATCTCACTTCGCATTGCACAATGAACACATATAAAAGAGCATTGAAGTAAATCAAATTGTTCAAATGTGAATATGCAATCAAATGTCAGAAAATCCCAACTCGCTTAAGAGATTAATTTTCTGGAAGGATTTTCGGAAGAGAAAAGTTGTAGTGAACTACAGAACTTCCAAAGGAAACATCCGAAACCACCCTGGTGTTCTGACAAAAAAAAAATGAATTGTAAAGTCCTTACGCGCAATCGGCGGAAAATTTTCGAGCGCCCCTGGCATGCGGCGCGTGCGTGGCGCGGCCTTCTTGCGGCAGCGGTCCCCTTCGTTCGTCAGATTTTTAGCCCATATGTGTGTTTTACTTTCAATTTTTTCTTTAGTTGAAGTTTATTTGAAGGTGTGAGGCCTGTGGCTGACCGATATCGACCGGACGGCCCCAGAAGAGGGCCGCGCCGCGCACGCACCGCATGCTTGGCGCGCTCGAAAATTTTCCGCCGATAGCGCGTAAGGACCATATATAGGAGAACACATTGTAAGAGGGCGTGTACTGTGATCTGAAGAAATCTTACCTCTTCCTCTGAAAATCAGTATTTTGAGGAACGAATTCTAACCTGACCTTTTGAAACACGAAAGGCGAACATTAGGTCTCTAATTAATCTCCTTTCTTAAGCTACCCAATTCTAGAACAGTTAGCCACTCCTTGTATGACGGGGTAGTTCTTGTGAGTTATCGGACGGAAACTTTTGTATTGTAAAACAGTACCCTAGTGAATGTTTGTTGAACTTTCTCAATTTTTTTATATGCTTAAGGCGAAAAGGACGAGACGAGGCAAAACGTAGGATTTAAACAGAAGGATCGAAATTTTTGGATCGTTAGAGTGTATATTGCAAAAAAAAAAAACATGAATGGTATCTTTTAAGCTTTCTCACGCGTTTGAGTGATGTGATTTGAATGTGTAAGGTTTGGGTCTGAAAGAACACCAAGATTCCTTACATAATTTTTCCGATCCCGAGGGGACTGCCATCAAGCTTTACCCATCATTGAAAGTTATTCATGCTTGCGGTGCGTCAAAACTTACGCGCCGATACAAAATGCAAAGGAGGGAGGTAAAGAGAAATCCTGGAACGTTAGCAACAGTCCTATTTTACCGTCGCGAGTGCCGCGCGAACAAACCGTGCTTCCATTTTCGCCGCTTTGGGTCGGCACGAAAACTTTGTGAAGTTTTGTAGAGGCGCGTAAACTTTGACGCGCTGCAAGCATAAACAACTTTTAAGGGAGTTTTCTCAAGTGTAACACCGCTGCTTTGCTCGGGATTAGAGGTATTCATTGGTCTTCAGATCACACCCACATCTCTTCAATGGATTTAGATAGAGCAACGTATACAAAAGGGGCTGAAGTTCGATTATAGTTCGTATAAAGCTTTACATCGTCTGCAAACACTAGAACACTAGCACAAGAATTAACATTCAGAATTGATAGTAAATCCATCGCGTTGATCAGGAACAGGTCATCGTGGTGATAAAGCACCACCTTGTGAGATCCCACTATGGCAAACGGATTCCTGGGAAAGGTGTGGAGAAATACAGCAAGATGTAGACTGTGAACAGATAGTCACATTTCGTTGAGGTCACCGGACTATAACATTATCTGCCTCTTGATATGTTTTTGCAGTGGC
>KN732064.1:0-11412 GCA_000816745.1 Ancylostoma duodenale | reverse complement strand
CGTCCACCACCACATCGACGACGCCGACAACTACTAGTTCAACCAGCACGTCAACCAGCACCACCTCGTCAACGACACCAACAACCACCCCCACCCCTACCACATCGACGACGCCGACAACTACTAGTTCAACCAGCACGTCAACCAGCACCACGTCTTCGACGACACCAACAACCACATCGTCCACCACCACATCGACGACGCCGACAACTACTAGTTCAACCAGCACGTCGACCAGCACGTCAACCAGCACCACGTCGTCGACGACACCAAAAACCACATCGTCCAGCACTACTTCAACCACATCAAGAACCACTAGGTCGACAACGTGCTCGTCGGAAAAATCGTCAACCAGAACGTCAACGTCAACAAAAAGAACAACAACAAAGAAGTCAAAACCATAGCGTTGAAGACGTATCTTCGAGCAAATAAATATTTCGCAGAATTTCTGACTGTCATGTTTTTTTTTTTTGATTATGTGTCATCTATGTCCTGTCATGAAAGGTTGATTTATAATTTAGCTAAGGTTAGCAAGGATGGATTAATCAAAGTCTGATGAGATGGTTGTTTTGGTGAATTTGCTGCATTCATCCAAAGCTTATGAGGAAGTTTTTATTGTACTCTTGCGAAACCTGAAATCTACCCACGAATGGGATGATTGAAGAATCGGTTCATGATAGCAGCGCTGTACATCCTTCGCTACAATAATCTGCGCACTCTTATGTGTGTTAAAGCACAGGATAAAACATGTTAATTTTTGAAAACTTTTGGTGAGGCGACTAGTAGTGTAGTAACTTTGGCTTTTTGTTGTTTTTGACCGTTAATCTAATTGCATGAGTGGTCAAACCCCAACAAAGAGAGGAGTATCCCGGAAGGTTTAGTAAGGCTGCTACTAGGGGTTGCCGCTTCCTTTTTGTTGCTTTCGGAACAACTAGTACTAGGGTCTCGAAAACTAACCCCCCTCTCGCCATTGTCCGCTTTTACTACCCATCAGTACTAATCCCTATTTTTATTAAGAGGTATAGCCCTCCCAAATGAATGAATGATGCAGTAGGGATAGTATACTTATCCCATCACAAGAAAAAACAAAAGAAAACCCGAAACCCGAATCCCCAACTAGGAGCCAGATCAAAATATATCAATATAAAGGATCTAAATTACGGACTCTTATCACGGATAGGAAGTACCGTATACAGCCAAGAACAGAAACATTTTTGGGTCCATTATCCACAGATAACTTCTGAAGGATCTCAGTCAACTATAACCTTGATCGTCATGTCTCAGGTGGGCAAGATTGTCCTTTTGTATCAAATATAGCCTAACATATGTGACACTTACTGCTAGCTACACGGCATGCCAATTTTTTTTTGCTTCCGGGTTGCAATATTAGCAATGTCAATCAAGCGGATTGGTCACAATAAAATCAAGAGCACATTAACCGCCGCTTGTTAAACGAGTATGTACGTGTACTTGGAATCCCAAACACAAATAAAAAGAATCCTTCCGGATTGGCAAACTTCTTCTTAAATGAAATAGTAACTTTTTATGTGGAAGTTCATTAGTCTGTTTGTGAGGATTGTTATAGTTACAAAAATGAGCAGCATCTCTACCCATTAACTTGACCAACCGGCACCGGAAGTAAGGGAAATACTTCCTCAATAAGGGTATTTCAATAATTAAGTTAATATAAGAGGTTACAAAGTGTTAAGTTATTAAGGTTGGAATGTCCAACACATCTTGGACTTATTTTACCAACATGGGAAGGAAACGCATGTATGAATTCAATTAAAAGAATAAGGTCTAAGTTCGCGTCGTACGAGACAAGACTTTGTCGTTGTCTGATCTGGGCAACTCTAGGTATGTTGCATTAATACTAGTCCATCTGAGTGAACGTATTAATTTTGGAATTTTGTTGGGGTTTAATGGTTCAACTTTCAGATTCATCTAAGAAAGAGAATACGTGATAGCATTACTTCAAATAATCTTCCCCATGTTGACATAGGAGTAAAGCAAGGCTAAATAACTATAGCGAACACAAAGATGATACAACTTTTCCTATTTCCATGAATGAATGGTGTTATAAGTTTAAATGCCCAGAAGTTCCGTGCGACAGAGTTGGCCCTTCGCTTAGAGTTGCACTATACAGACTGGCAGGGGACTCCCATTCAAGATCTGATGTCGAATACGGAGAAGAGACTATGCAAGGTAATCATCAGAACTAGATGATATAGGTTATTCATAATGTAGATCACCGCTAAACCATTTCATAAATTATTAGAATAATATGGGTCTAAATAGTGATGTGCCTAAATGAATTGGAATTACATACTAATAGAATGATTCACATAAATATATCGGTTGGTGCGAAATTAATTGCCGTTTTCGAATATGCACAAACAAACTTTTCTACTCTGCCCAATCTGGGCAGCTTCAAGCAAACTTGTGTGACCACCTGAAAGCGCTTCTCCTGCTCTTTCGAATGCCACTTGAATATTCTGGCTAGATCTTGGCAGCTTTTTGTGGAGTCGCGAACAAATATTGAGCCGACGCGATTTTCGGGTGGTTATTGCTAAAGAATTCAAACTCGGACACTCTGAAACGATGGTATCCGGTAATTTTGCATTCGTTTCAGCTTGTAGTTGCCTTCCCAATGGACGGTGAGCCAGGGGTCCGCAAAGTTTTCTTCCTACGATTTTAAACTCAAATGCAACCATGGTCGTGATTGCGGGATGTCGCTTGACGATCAGGCGTAGAAGACAGCCGTGGGACCTAAACCGGATCTTACCATCCAGACAACGAGAGCAAGGATGGATGATCACTATACTACAGTTTCAAAACATCGGACACCGATCGACTGGGTAGGAAAGATGCGGACGTGAACACCATAGGATCTGACTGATGACCAGCATCTTACCTGATGTGACATCTTTCCTAAATTAGTTTTTCGTCCTCAAAACGACTCATTCCTAAGATATGTAATTACTAGAGATAAAGCTTGGTTTCTGAACGATAACAAGAAATGCGAATGGGGATGGACAGAGACGTTTTCCCACTTCTAAGATCTCCTAAACAAAATCTTCTCTCTAGGGAGACTAAAAACTTACCCTGAGCGTGGACACTGCCTTTAAAGGCGGTGTCCACGCTGAGGATAAGTTTGGAGTGTTGGGTATCAGACGGATCTAGGGGCACTGCTGATTACAATGGATTACGTATTACAACGCAAAACTGTCAAAAATCCCCGTCATGAACCGATTCATTTTGGAGAAATCGTGCAGCCGCCGCATAGAAAGCTCGTACGCGGAGTTGCGCCTGGATCGATCGATGTCACCGATGCAACTTCACGATGTCCCTGAGAGCCTTGAGATCGACTTCAGTGACTTCTATTGTTGTTTTACTTTTAACTACGCGTTCCATTCGACGTCTATGATTCCTACAGTCCATCTGGAACGGTGGGGAGATGAGAACGGTGAGGAATCTAGAGGCAGCACGGCTGCGGCGCTGCTGATTTGCCATTTCGACACCTCTTTCAAACAAAACTAGTGAAAAAAAACTCGTCAAATTATAAGCTAATGGTAGGAACGGTGGTAAACTAGCGGAAAGGAACGTAAGTATCAAAAAAAAGATCAAATACAACGATAATATCTGATCGAGTCGACGTATGCTACCAATTCGGCCGCATCGCCTTTAGATTTCCCACCGGCCTCACCCGCCCCATCGGTCCGGAAGGACTATAGAAATCATAGACGTCGAATGAAACAAAGCGGAACGCGTAGTAAAAGGTAAAACAACAGTAGAAATCGCTGAACTCGAATTCAAGGCGCGGCATCCATGACGGTGTGGAGTTGCATCGCTGGCATCGATTGATCGCGGTGCATCTCCGCATACGAGCTTTTGATGCGCTGCACAATTTCTCCAAAAATAAACGGTTCAAGCAGGGGAGTTTTGGAGGTTTTGAGTTGTAATACTTACTCCATTGTAATCAGCAGTGCCCTTAGATTCTTCTTATATCCAACACTCCGAACTTATCATTTATTACACGAGCATACGCTCATGTGCATAAAACGATCATCAAAAAAAAAAAACAAAAACAAAAACAAAGCAACACACAATAATAAGGTACAACAAGAACAACCAACGTAATGACTTGCGATAGTTTAATATAGTAATCGGAAAAGCAAGAACCTCACGGATTTGGCCAATTACGTAGAAGTGTTTTGAATTGCATGTAAGATAACGGCAGAGTGCGCTTTTTCCTGATTTTCTCGTACTGTGGTACTGCTCTGTGAATAAAACTTAAACGTCTACAAGAAAGCCTAGCTTTAGGAAGATGGAATTTTGTGGTCCCTCCCCTTGTGGTTGAATCTCGCAGCGATACGAAAGAACTCAACTTGAGACCGCATCCCCCATGAATTGATTTGTGGAGGAACAATAAATCATTTCTTCTCCTCCTTTGCCGAAGTGTCGGGAGACCAAAGTTTTTGTTCCTAACCCAACTGTTTGGGATTTGATCATAGGTGACACCTAGGGCGCGTATCATAAGTTTCCGGGTGAAACTGTTCTGAACACTATCAATATTGTTTATGGTAGATTGCTTATGTGGACTAAAAACGGGGGTACCGTACTCAAGAATAGGTCTTATGTAAAGCTTATAAGCCTGGAGATAGAGAGCGGGATTGGTCGTTACAAATGCCCTGAATAGATTGTATACGGCTCTCGTTGCCTTAATAGTGATCGTCTGACAATGGATGTCAAAAGAAAGATCCCTTGTGATCACGAAACCTAGATCAGTCACTTGGTCTGGCTCACTTATTGTCGTACTACCTATAGTATAACAGTAACAGGTATTGCGTGACCCTAAATGAAGCACTTTACACTTCTCCATGGAAAGAGGTAGACCCCACTTGGAGGACCAGCTGTGAACAAAATCGATGGCCTCTTGTAAAGCTGATCTATCATTTTCTGTCATTACCGGATGGTAAAGCTTAATGTCATCCGCAAATGCGCTGAACTGTACATCCCTATTGGAAAGTTGAGAAAGTAGGTCGGACGTGTAGATATTAAATAGAATTGAGGAGAGAACTCCCCCCTGTGGAACTCCGCTGCATGCAGGCTTAGGGTTTGAGAAAGATGAATTAACTCTAACGGAATAGGTTCTGTCTGAGAGAAATGCTCGTATCCAGGACACAATCCGCGGATGTATTCCAGCCTGTTGTAATTTAAACACTAATTTTGAGTGCGACACCTTATCAAAAGCTTTACAGAAGTCAAAGTAGACGACATCTACGCTTTTACTCTCATCCAAGTACTTCGTCCAGTCATTTAGAACCTTGACCATTGCAGTGACTGTTGATTTGCCCTTCTGGAAGCCATGTTGGTTGGAAGAAACGATATTATACTCTTCGAGATGATATACAATTCGTCTTTTCAAAATCTTTTCAAACACCCGAACGAAAATGGATGTTATGCTAACGGGTCTATAGTTTTCAGGACCTGTATACGGAGGTTTCTTTGGTACGGGCGTGATGAACGAGTGTCTCCATCTATCGGGTACCTCAGCTCTCATGAAACCGAGATTGAAAATGTACTCAAGAAGCCCTGAAATAATATGTGCCACCTTTTTTATGAAATGCAACGGAATTCCATCAGGTGTAAGCGAGCGTGACTGAGGCCATCCCAGGAGTAATTTCAAAATTTCTTGTTGGTGTAAGCATACGGAATCTCTCATCGCCGGGAAGATGGGTGTTCCTTGTTCTGGAACGCTGTCAGAATCGTCTCGTGGCGAGAACACCCTACCGAAGGCATTAGAAAGCAATTCAACTTTACCCTCATTATCATTGACTGAACTACCATCCATGGGGTAAAGCTTTGATTTGCTATGGAGTCGCGTCTTCACAAGCTTATGGAACTCGCTCTCATTCCGGGATTCAATAACTTTCTTTTCCACTGAGGCGTAAAATTTCATTTTCCGATCAAATCTAACGCTCAATTTTTTGAACTGATTCAAATGACCTATGCTATTGGTGCGATTATATGTCGACCAGGCCCGAGATCTGATTTGGTACAACCGTTGGAGATACGGGGGAAGATCAGAATTAATCAATTCTCTCTCCACAGACGGAACAAACATTTCTATAGAATGGTGCAGAACTGCAAGGAATAGCTCGTATTTTTCATGAACAGACAACACACTATTAAGTGAGCCAAACCAGTCAACCCCCTCCAAGTAGGATAAGATCGCGTTATAGTTGGCTGATTTATAATCCTTTACGCAGTAGCGATTACTTACATCTACTGTGAGTTTAAGGCGAAATCGCACTGAACAATGATCACTTAAACTCAGAGGGGGATTAATTCTAACGCCATGTATGAGATTCTCATCGTTACATAAGATGAGATCAAGAATATGATTTTCAAATGTCTTACCATGGACATACTGGGCAAACCCGTGAGCGTAACACATTTCGAGAAACATTTTAGAATGGCCGGTTAAAGCATGCACCTCCAAATCCCACGATAGATCGGGAAAGTTTAGATCTCCTGTAACGATACAACAGGAATTAGAAGCTATCATATCGCTAATGGCCTTTGTCAATTGCTTAGTTAGAGCAGTGGCACAATTTGGAGCCCTGTATACTACTATAAACCGAAAAGGTTTTAGCCCGAAAGTTAGCTCGCAACATAAGATTTCATATCCATTGAGAACACTTTCAGCAAAAATCGTGATTGGGGAAAAGCTGTTCCTTGCTATTAACGCGACACCTCCTCTCCTTTTAGAGGAACGATCACATCTGAGAATAGCGTGCTGCGAGCAACTACCACAAAGTAAGTAACCCAAATCATGATTACCAGTTAACCATGTTTCCGTTAAAATAACTCTGCTGCTAAAGTTTCGAGAAGAAAAATCAGGGCGCTCCTATTTCTTACTGCTGACCGTACATTGGCAAGCACGCATTGAGGAGAAGTGCCTTTTATCCGGAGATTAACTACATGTTTTCCGATTGCTTAGGTGCAACGTTCTGGCTTGGTACATCACAATATTCTTGCGATGGACAATCTAGAACAGGAGATGTTTGAGGAACATGTTCATTAAAATACATGGAATTAGGCTCTGGTGCCTGAGAGTTAGAGGAACTATGATTTGTAACGTTGCGCGGCATCCTCTCAGCTCTAATCCGCTCCCGCTCACTTCTGGTCAGTGAGGGCCGGATGAATATCCCCTTCTGAGCAAAGAACCTCAATTTGGGTGCTCTTCTGAGGACCTGAGAAGCATAAAAGGATGCCGGTAAAATCACTTTTAAAAGGCGCGGCCTAGTAGGAAGACAGCGGCCCATACGGTATACACACAGCGGATGAAATTCAACGTCTAGAAAGTCAAGCAATTGACGAACACAATTGATATCTTGAAGGACACGTGCAGTTGAGAAAAGGGGCAGTGCTCTCCTTAATTCCTAAGGTAACAACAGAGCGCTTTCTTTCGATTTCCTCATAAGATGCTGGCGAAGGGGTAGAAGTGGTAATGGGAGAAGATGGGCCGTTACTACGTGAGAGAGCATTCTTCAAAACATCAATTTGGGACTTGAGAGAACAGATTTCATTTTTTAACTCACTATCCTTTTCGTGTACTTTTCTGTTTTCTTCTAGCAGTTCCTGGTTCCGCTTCATAACTGCGTTCATTTGTTGTTTCATCTCAAACATGAAACCAATGGCCGTCCTAAGGTGGGCAGGAAGACTCTCCTCTCTTACAATAAGATCCACGGCTCGATCAAGATCATTTCCGTTCTCTTGCTGCGGGCTATCGAACACGATCCTGTGTTTTTTGCCTCGCCGAGCCTGTGGTGCAACCTGGACCTGGGGTGTGTCCATGATCAGTTAAAAGAGAAAAGAATTCAAAACTAAATGAAAAATTCCAATAGACCTGGGAGGGCGGCTTAGATTTTCTTTTGGAAGTTCCCGGCCGCAGGGAATCACGTTCGACGATGACTTTCGTAGACCAGTCCAAACGCAGGTCACACGATTGAAAATCAATGGCACTCGACAGCGTGTGACGGCTAGTTGAAACTCCTCCAGAAAGTTCAGTGTTGGTGTTTCTCCAGAAGTAGGAATACAGGGTCGAGCGATATCAGCTACAGCAGTCGAGGTGATGTACGAGGCCGTAGAAATAGTTTGCAATTAGTCAACAGGAGGGTTTGGGAAGGGTACAGGTGAGATATCCAGAGTACCGGCGCAACCGACCGCTCAGTGCGCAGTCAAGGATGCGAATGATTATCCTGAGCGTGGACACTGCCTTTAAGCGACTGCGAGGTGCACATGATGCCAGCCACTCTACATGATCTACTTGGCCATTACAGTGTATCGGGTACATCATGTGCTATAGCGCAGAGCAGGTGCGGCCGCAGAGATGCGACCATGAGGATTCGGATCACCGGTTGCTCAGTAGACTTGTAGGTAGGTGTGCCAGCTCGGGACACTCTCGCGCCTCGCTCGTGAAATGATCGTACCCTGTTGCGAACTGTTACGGACCTGGCTCGTACATGTTGTGACGAACTTGGGAGGATTACTAGCACCACAGCAATTTTGGCGCGGGCAATAGCCCTTGTTCCTTCTTGACGAGATTAAACAGATGAATACAACTACGGGGATGTCAGCAATAACTGTGAAGAACGGCGAAACGAAATATCAGTGGACGAAATGAATAAAGAGTAACTCCAGATTAGCCTAAGTTCTGGTTTTTAGTGGTTCCGATTAATTTCAACGTATGCAAACAAATGATAGGGGTAGTATTGAGCTAAACGCACTTACTCAGATAACCTAACAATCATAATTGTCACAACAAGTCATGGCTCCTAACAGCATCCACTACTTCCAATTGCGGCATTCCGTGTTTGTTGCTCAAGCTTTGTGATATGTAAAGTATTTGGAGATA
Source organism: Ancylostoma duodenale (assembly GCA_000816745.1). Classification (NCBI taxonomy): domain Eukaryota; kingdom Metazoa; phylum Nematoda; class Chromadorea; order Rhabditida; family Ancylostomatidae; genus Ancylostoma; species Ancylostoma duodenale. The sequence goes on along the minus strand of KN732064.1, from coordinate 2,489 downwards.
TTTTACACATAAAGCTACCACTATGGTGAATTCGAAATATTGAAATAAAGGGGAAAAGAGTAAATAATGAATAAATAGAAGGCTTGCTGGGCTCAGATCTCAGGCTTGTGAAATTGTCCCTTGTTGAAGGAGGTGAATCGGTGACACCTTCCTTGAGCAAGCTATTTTTATACTCATCTGCCAATTAAGCAATATATTTGTAGGGTTTACGAAGAAGAAAGAAACACGAGAATTCATCTTATAGAAACTATGATTTTGAAATGGCGTAGAGAAGAATACCGAAGCAGTTTAGGCACAAAGGGGTAGGAGTGAAGTCATACAATTTTTATCTAACATGCGCTGCTACAAAAATCACAAACTGTCATGAAATCAAACAACCCAGTCAATGATAGACGGTGGAATGAACGATTGGTGTAAAAATGGTGGCACATGATGATCTCGCTTTTGCGGGAGCCATTTTTTTTTCGGGTAGGGTCTGTTGTTCGCTCAGATACAAAAAGAGGAGCACTCAACTCTTCGCGAGATGGGGACCATTTCACAAGTTAGAGGACAAATTCCACTTGCAAAAAAACCCTCAAAATAGTTCGGCGAATACCACGCCTGCTCGAAGAAAGCACAAACCCCCAAACAGTAGTCATTCTTTGCCTTGATGAACTACTTTCTTATGCGTAACCTTTTCACAAGTTCTCCCTCATGCATGTAAATTTTAAAATGATTTTTCTGTTTTTCTAATGTGTTCACAATGATACCATCAAAACATGAGTGTACACCAAGTAAGCCACCCCACTTACACCAAAGCATTCGTATTTACTCAAATTTGTAAGAGGAAGACAAATCCGTTCAGAAAAAGAATCCAGGGAATTTATTAGCCCTGCCCTTTTTCAGCGCAGCACCAGAAGAGTTGTCTAACTTTCAGTTAGTTTCTCCACATCGAATGGAGCATCAGCAGGGTACACATCGTGGGAAGGTGCTAAGCAGAATACCATCTAAGCGAGATTTAAACGAAATACTTATTCTAGATTGAGAAATGGTAACAATCCACTTCAACAATTTTTACAGTCTCTCCCCTTTGGCGAGAATTCAAGAAAATATTTAACATTCAATATTAGGCTACGCCTTCACAGGTAACAATGATGTCCTACAAAAGTCGATTCAACAACATTTCAGAGTACTGAGAGATAATGTTCATACAACAGCTCTCCTTCCGTGCAAGCTAAGCTCCGCCGATCACATCCCGCTGTTTTTCCGAGCCTTCGCCTCCGCTGAACGCTTCTTGGTCTTCTTGAGAGAGGAAGAATTCTTTTCCTAAATTAGGGTGAGTTAGATGCTGTCCTGAATCTCCATTTCTTCGCTACTCCCTTCTTCCATGAAGACTATGTACATGAAAGAACTATGATGCAACCCCACTTCAACGCCCAATGGCACATCCCCACAAAATTGTCTTCAAGCAACCTATGCTGGCGCACAGGTTTGCGTGAGCACCATTTAGTGACTTGACGTTAAGCTTTGTCCTCGGAGGTCTCAATCCTATTCGAGGATGTGAATTCACAAAAGAATTTATCCATCAGACGCTTCCTCTTCCAGTGCATTAACTCGTGTTAATCAGAGCGGTGTGAGATGCGTGAAATGACACTTACCACGAGTTAAACATCGGACCGAATAACGCATTCGAACAGAAAACTCGGATTAATATTCGAATTCGAATAACCCGAAATTCGGATATTCGAGAAAAGGTGATTTTCGAATTTATTCGAAATTCGACTACTCGAAAAAAACTATTTCCGAATCCACTCGAAATTCGATTCGACTTCGTCTCGAATGATCGAATAGTTTCGAATAATCCGAGAAATTATGTGTCCGCAAAGTAATTCTTTCCCAGCCTTCAGACTTTGCGTAATATTATCGAGTATTCTGCAGTGAAGGGATGACCAGCATTGTTTTCGATTTTTTCAGCCTTCGTTTTCTTTCTGTATACTCAGACTGAACATTGAGTAGAAATGTTACAAGTTTTCAAAATCTATCAGTCAGCGATTCGGTTCTTGCCCTCTGTCCATGTCACTGTAAGGAACGAGACAGTTAGACATATCCTCAAGAGCATCATTCCGTCCTACTTTTCTACGTGAACTTTCAACTGCATATAAGATTGTAATGCAATCATCATGATCCAAAGTTTCTACACATTGTACTACCCTATCCGCCAATCACTGTCCGGGTATGTCCCTAGGATCCCCTTCACGACTCTTTCCATGATCAGAAGTTTCACTGTGAATGAAACAAAAAAGAACAACAACCCCATCTTATGAGGCTTTCTTTTCATATCATATTTCACCTGGCCAAGATAGAGCGCTGGATTAGTCTTTTAGGATGGTAATGGCTGAAGTCGGTCCTACTTGCAGAACATCTATGGCAGTAAATTAAAGAGAGATTAGGGTTGTAAGGAAGTCTTGAGCCGTTTTGGACTTGTTTTGCGCTTTACTTTATTGCACAGC
>KN732060.1:0-11417 GCA_000816745.1 Ancylostoma duodenale | reverse complement strand
TTAAGTATCAACTAGGATATATTAAACTACTCTACAGGAGGAGCTTCCATACAGATAGTGATAGTCATGCAAAAGAGAACTTCATTTTGAACAGATTTTGATAGCTTGAGCAATTTCTATTCCAAGCTAGACAACATTTTTTTCTCGAAAGTTCGGATAAAAATTCCCCTCAGAATCTTATGTAGGGATTAATCAACTGTCCGAAAAAAAAAACGAGGCAGACTGAGGGATTTCAGACCTTGATAGAATTAAAGGCTATGATGTCCCCAATACAGATTTTAAAAAAAAGACAAAAAATGTGGGTTCTTGAAACGATGATCCATCAAACGACGAACAAACCGAACTGGCTGTTTCCGAAATACAGTAGGCGAAGGCGCGTCTTGATTCTTCTCTCCTTCTCTTTCTTGCCCTTCCCTACATCACTATTGGCCCTTGGTGGAATTTTTGTGGGCCTCAACCCTATGTACAATATTTTGCTGGCCCTCATAGACACTATTTCGAAAAAAAGTAGTTTTTGCACAGTTTTAGACAGTTACTGTGTATTCCAATATGAGGTCTTTGTTATGCAGTAGGCATACTTGGCAACTAGCCAGAATGATCCAAGATTCCCTGCCATATCCCCCATTCATTGGATGAAATGACTCGATTCCGTAACTCCCATGAAAAGATAGGACCACCCCTTGCTGATCTGCTGTAGCTGTACTGTATGACCTATATCCGGAAGATGTTACTTATTTCCATACTAATACAGGATATTCTCATCCCAAACTTGCTATTTAAGATCTCTCTTATTGTCTTTGTCAGGGAGAGCTCATGCTTTATGCATACACCACTCACATAAGCTTGTAAAATGTGAGTTAAAGTTCTGCAAATGTTTTCACTATGCAAACAAAGAGAGTAAATTTGCTCTTTATAAATGCTCACAAGCCGGAATCTAGAATTTTCGCTAATTTTGTCACTCCATATTGCTGCATAGCATTCTCATGGATGAACGAGTACCATGCGCGATTGTGTAAGTAGCCGTTGACTTCGTATGAATAAAGCCAGTATCCGTGACGAGAGATATAGTTCAGCTGTTTGAAAGCTTCCAATGGTGTCCCACGCATCTCAAGCAAGATCTGAACACTGGACAACATTGAAAATCTGAACAGAGCCACCACTGACAGGCGCAGGTAGGGACTAGGGATGTGCGTCAAGCACTCGGCCTTTATGCTGAAAGCTCGGTTTTGTGTGATACCAACATCGCTGGGGTCGGAATTTTGAAAGAATTATCCGTCATCTTTGTCTGTAATATTTTTTGAGGCTACTAGTTGATTGAAGTCTCTCCTCGTATGTAGAAGGATTAGGTGTTTGGGAAGATGGGTTGGAACAGTATTGGCTAACAGCTACAAAATAATGGTTATCTTCAGAGGAACCAGTTCTAACACAAGTGGAGAGGAGAAAAATCCCACAACCGGACCAAGTAGTCCAACATTTGTGAGTGTATTTCACATTTGACTCTTAACATCTGGGAAAGAGGCGCTACTTGCAAAAGAGGGAAAATATGGTTCTTTTCGTGCACTGCTACATAGGTGCCCCACCTGCTTTGGAGAGAAAAAAAAAACAGGACTTGTCCACATATCACTGTGCAAATGTCTAACAGGACATACACTACCGGCAAAAATTGTATAGCCTCTTGGAGTCTTCTTCATTTTCCTCATGACTTCATTTAGAGTAAAGCATCGGAGCTCAATTTTTTATGAATGTTGTAGACACTGACATGTAGTAGAAAAGGAATGACATTGCACCATTTTGTTAGCAAGTTCCCTTTAGACTACATAATTATTTATAAAGGTTGAAATATGGAATTCTGCAGCATCTACAAAAGATCATGGACGCTTTCTTATGGGCCGTATTTGGAAGAATTGGTCTCCTTGTAATAGATTCGACTCATACTTGGATGAAAACGTGTGCTTTCAGATCGTTGATCAAAGCATACGAAGCATACTCGAGTTGATTCCAGCAGTAAACTAATGTAAGAATTTCTGCCAGATTAGCTCATTCTTCCTTGGTTACAATGTTAAGTAAGTCATAATGCACCCAGAAGTCCATAGCAAAAAAAGGTACCTTCGTTTCTTCCCATGTAAAGCTTTACTCCACCAAAAGTCATGCCAAACATTTCAAAAGGCTTCATGATTTTGGCCGCTACTGTATGTAGTTCTTTAATATGTATTCAGTTTTCCAGGAGATAAACAATGCTGAATACGTGCTGTCACGCTTTATAGTTCTCATAGCTTCGATCCGAGCCAGATGTCACGTAACTCCCACGGTCGGTATGGGTATAATCCAAAGGTAGGGTAAGGACGGCCAGTCAACAGTTCCCCTACTAGAAGATAAGCTGAATGCGTGGTGTAGTTTCAGAGCTCATTTTATCTTATTACAGGAGGGAACTAGAGGCCTTTCCCTCGAAATTCCATAGTGTAAAGGAAAACAAAAGAATGTAAGATGTGACATTCAAAAAAAATTCCGAAAAAAATGTGCGAAATGCGGGAATACAAAAACGGAATGGAAAAATTGAGGTAAATACTGGAAAAGGGGCAAAAAACTACGCTAATGCACTGTGTCTGCGTGCAGAAAGGGACAAAATGCAGATTTTCGCATGAGAACAAGAGGTACTCATAAATTTAAGTTAAGCCTGACAACCCCACAAAAAACGATAACCGTACCTGCACTGGTTTATGATGACGCAGAAAATCGTATGCCATCAAACCGCTTCCTGAAATTCCCCTGTTACATAGGAATATTGTGTCTCCATTACATAGTAATACTGTGTATTGGCCAAAACAGATCAAAAGTCATACATCCTTGCTCTGAATGAATACTTATTCAAGTGCTGATATAAATATTTTTATTCGCATACCTTCAGTAGTAATTTTGAGGACGTCGATTTCGGAGACGCCCTCGAGCCTCATTAGATCCATCAATGTGTATTGGTTTCGAGAAACGTCAGTCTCGTCTTTGACCAAGGTGTGCCTTACTTTGCCATGTACGCCCTCCAGAATTCTCAACGTCGAACGCTTCTGAGGTTCTTAGAACACTAAGTAACCTTTTCCTGTCTTTTCGATACTCTCGTAGATTCTGCTAATTTCTTACAGCGTCATAAGCAAATATCCGACACTTATAGTCAGTCACATACTGTAGTTCTCGTTCGAATGTTACTTCGTTAACCAAGCCAACTGAGAAGACGGTGCAACTTCGAGGAATTCTAGGAAAGATTATTTGATCGCAATAACTTAATGGCTCATTTCATCTACAGTACTTTTGGGGTGAAAATCCATGGTGACCCTAGTAGTGAAAATAAGTGGGACATTCTACATCAGTGATGCATACCGAAATGGATTGCATATTCCGCCATCGTTTGTTGAACCGAGCCTGACCAGCTCCGGACAGTGTGCCTGTGAAAAGCATGTTTACGTCTGCTTCAGAAATTGACAGGGGAATCGCACGAGGCTAAACCCAGTGTTCGGAACGAGACATCTAACAAGGGAGGTGCAAGAAGCCAGGCTCACAGATCGGAATGAAACCTATCTGGCTTGAATCTTTGTTTGAGTAGGTGCTACACCATATATTTCATTACCGCCCTGGCCTCCCAGGAACAAAAAAAAAATCAAGAATGCAAAACAGGTGCTCATGACGGGCTTCAAACCCTCGACCCTCTGCCTAACAGTCCAGTATCTTCTCCATTCGGCCACCTAGTCGCTGACGAAGTGCAGGAACGCATCTACTGAAGTGGTGGGATTTCTATCTTTTGGAGCCGAGGACAATAATGAAATACATGATGTAGTACCTACTCAAACAGAGATTCAAGCCAGATAGATTCCATTCCGATCTGCGAGCCGGGCCTCTTGCACGTCCCCTTTAAGTTTGGAAAGCGCTGTCTAAAATGTTGTTGACGTATGTCCACGGTTTTGCAATAGAAAGTCTTCGCCTCACGCTCCTGAGCTTCTGAGGACCGTTGGGGAAAAATAACATACACACATCAACATCTTACACAATGCTTCCGAATATATTAGGTGTTAACGTAAGTCCCTGCGCTTTTTTTAGTCGCGATTTTTCTGCCCCATTGCCATTTTCCTCTGAAGTGCACTATATCTTCTGAAAGCGCCTTCCTTCCTCTACAATCCCACCTTCAAGTGCTTTCAAAGAACTTCTGAATTATTTGATTTCTAGGCTTAAGAGGAAGAATCAACTTTTTGCTGATGACCCGAGGAAAAGTCAAATTTTTGCTTGTATCCAGTAGGGACCAGAAAGCATCCCATAGGGTTTGAGCGTGTGAGCTCTGTAGAATATAAATGTGGAAAAACATCATCAGTGGAACTGTTGGAGCGCCAGTTTGATGATTTTTGCAAGGTGAGGTCTGACGTCACCATGGCATGAGATGACTAAACCCTCGCGATTGGATTTCTTTTAGCAGAATTACCTTAGATATTTAATAGCTTTGAGAAGTGTGATGTCCATCTGGACCATACAATTCTTTGGAGCAATTTTCGGGTCATCATGTAAAAATTTGTTTGGTAGAAGTGGTTAGTGTCATCGAGACCAAACACGTCTTTTTTCATCACAGGAAATGGCTGATGACCAGTCATTTCAAGCAAAACGTCTCTTTCATACTTAGCACAGGTCATTTGGCCAGTTATGATGGCATTCCGAGCTTTAAATGGTTGACAGGATAGGTGGTTGTCGGTTGCGCTGTTTTTTCGAAGACCTGTTGCTCTACTTCGTAGGCTTAAAACTCGGGTAAACCATTGATTTAAGAGAAGCTCTTTATATAACTCTTGTAGAGGAAGAAAGGCGCTTCTGAATCGATATGACTTGTACCTAAAAGATGGCAAATAGATGGAGAAAAGTGCATCCGAAAAAAGCGCAAGGACTTATGTTAACACCCAATATATCTCTCGTTTCGATCTCTGGAGTTAACCTCGTGCCATTCCCTTGTGAGCAATCTTTCGTTATCCATTTATTTTCCACCACAGTTGTAGGGATCATTCGTCCATCGCTTTTTTTCTATTATAGAAAAGGGACAACTGGTACTAAGTTGTTGTAAAGACGATGGTAGAAGTCTGGATTTCGCTTTAAAATGAGTTGCAAAGACCACCGACGCTCAATTGCCTTAAATGAGTCCCTCACTGGCAGCAAATATACAAAAGTTGTAATCCCTGGCGACATCAGCATAGGTTTATTTCAAGTTACGCACAAATTGTGCTGTGTTTAGTTCCCATCAGGTGTCAAACATCTCAAATCATTCAATTCAACTAAACATAAGCACTAAGAATACCTGTAATTTGTACAATTCAATCATTCTCCGAGATACCGCAGAAGGTGCTGCCTCAGAGGAAAAATTTGGCCTCGATGCAGTTCTCTCCCCAACAAAGCCTTGCGCCGGAAGACTAAGTTCTGAAGTCGTTTCGACATCCAAAAATAGACCAGGGAACATCAAAAGTAGAAGTATAGTAACGTACGATACTCGAATCCTTCCGAATAATCCGTAGCTGGCAGCAAAACAACTTTTTCAAGAAGTGTATGTAGCAAATGGATTACAGCAACGGAATAAAACAAGGTCGATACGGCAAGCGGTATCTGGATTCCCATGTATCGATCCTGAAATTGTGGTGTGAGACCAAACGTGGCAACACTGCGCAGTAACGGATTCAACAGTGGAGTGAAGTCAAACTTTGACATGTCCTGAACCTGCGCTATCTGGCGATTAGTGCAAGATTAAAATCTGTGACTATAATGTTCGCAGAAAGTGCACTTTTTTGAGGTTAATGGTACAGGTTGAGCTCTGCTAAACAAATAAATCAACGTTTTCCTGAAGCATAATTGGATTTCAAATCAAAATTGTGATCCTTCCTGAAGGCCAGATTAGGCGTTACACACTGGTTACAGAATATGGAATCAGAGGAAGAACTACTGACTCTGCACAAGATGGGTACGGTGCAGATGGATTTTACTCCTGGCTAGCGCTGACATTCCAAGTAGTGATCAGATCAGGTTCTTCAGATTCAGTTGGTGGCGGCGAGCCAGTAGCAACCTCATCATTCCTTCAACCTATCTCTATTCAAGGAAAAAATAATCCTTACTTCTTCAAATGCTGATAGCAAACCACGTTATTACGATTATGATGATACACCTGACATGTTCAATGACAATAACCAGAAGTATAAATCTAACACAGCGACAACGCCAAGAAGTCGGTCAAGAACAAACCTTTGAATTTACAAAGTCCGCCACTAAGAGAAAAGCAATGAAATATAGATTGTGTTGTACAAAGAGCCCGGAAGAGATTTTCTAGATCAACACAGATTTCATCAAGCTTTTCTTGTGGCTTTGCAACATTCAACAAAGTAAGCCTTTTTCACATTCCGAGAGAATATCATTCAACTTTGTATGGTAGTTTACTGCAGACAAAATTCTATCACACCCTAGTTAATTCCTTGAGACCAGTTACGGATCAACGCAGACTCCTAGTATATCTTAAGAATCATAGGGACCATTTCGACTGATGTGCAGGCTTGCGATGTTGATATTATAGGAAGTTGCAGGAAATTTCTAACAGAAGATAGCTTCTATCAAGTGGCTGAGAAATTAGGGAGGCAGAATAAAAAATTTTAGCAATAATGGGAGATGTTTTCTAGTCCAGCTGAACTTGGGCAGGAGAGGGAGGGAGAGATGGAGAGGGATCATCAGAGCAACTGTATAAAAGGAGAGAAATAGAGTAGCAAAGGAAAGAAGAGACTGGGCATCTTTCTGATTCATGAAACGAGATAGAACCCAAGAAATATCTATCACGTTTCTTTAAATTGTGAAAAAAATTAACATAAACGCGGTAAAACGGGTCAATTTAGGTAGAGGGCGCGTGAGGAGACCAGATTTATTTGGTGGGAGGTCGCGTGATCTACTGATTCCGAGCCGAATTATAGATCACTAACGATCTACTTGAACTTGTGAAATTCACCATTTGGAAAAAGGAGCCACCAAAAAAAGTGTTCACCTATCCGTTCGACGGTCAAAAAACATCCGCACAAAAACTGGTACGTTTACTTGTGCAGTCGCACATTTGCAAAAGTTATCGAGCGTAAATATTCAGCGAGTGCTGTTTACAATTGTAGACACTTCCTGGAATGGTACTTGTAAGGGAAAAGGTTTGCCACCTCTTGGGAATGTCAACAAACGAGAACCAGCATTGGGAACCTGGCATCAGATCTGCGTGATGCTAATGATTGGAACGTAACATAAAAAGGAAATTCGTTTAGACCCCTGCGGAAATCATGGATAGAGTAGGGAAAAGTCGAAGCACCTCCGAAAATGTGATCTAGATCCTTGTCGCCAAATGGAAAAATTCTGTTGTAGAAATAGTAGCATCAAAAGGAAGTGCTGGATGTGAAAGATGCTGGACGTAAAAGACCAAAAACCCACAGGAAATTATCGTAAGCAAGTCCAATAAAAAATAATGAATGTGATTTCACAAATATTATGTAGTTGTAAAATCATATGACAGTTCAAAAATCATGGGACATATACAATAGAAGACATATTCAAAAATTTTCCTAGCTCATCGCGAAGAAAGCGAAAAGTAGAACTCTGTTGTGTGTTAGCATAAGTCCTTGCTCACTTTTTCAGTTACAGTTTTGTCCGCCTACTAGTTATCTTTTATAGATGTACATATATGTTTCAAAGACGTTGTTCATGCTCTATAAGAATATAGTAAGCAGTTTCTTTTAACCAAATAATTTACGCAAGTTTTAAGCCGACAAAATGGGGCTTTCAGTCAGTGAGAATCAGCACAACCGACACCTGCACCTTCTACCATCCATAGTTCAAAGATTAAATAAATAAATAGTTTGAACAGTACCGAGTTTTTTGTAGATATCATAGTAAATTCCAACTCCTCGTATACACGAATTAAATGATTTTCAGAAGAAATTCAGCCGGATGCTTGCACTAGCTATTCATTTTATGCCTTGAAGAACTATGTGTATGTACATATCCGGTTGTGAACATGTGAACAGCATAGGAGAGGCCAGTCAAAGTGCGTGCTCCCTTTTTGTATAAAAGCAGCGAATACAAACTATTGAGTGTGTGAACAAATAAATCATTGCTCTTTCGTTCACTGTCAGTACTCCAACGATATGCGCATCATTTTAGCATCATTGGCAGAAAAAAAACCCAAGTTCCCTGATCCATTTCATCTGAGGCCTCTTTTCACTCCTCTTTGTCCACTTCCTTTATCGTCAAATCTCATTTTTTCCCATTGAATCAATGAATCGGCTCACTCCCTCTGGTCTATTTTCACTCGTTGCCTTATCCATTATGAAATCTAGGATGAAAGCAAACGTTAGGCTTGTGAGATCTAGAATTCTGACTCGAGAAAACATGCGCTAATAAGTTTCTTTTTCTTGATTTTTGAAAGAAATTCCCTTAATTTTCGTTACCTTTGTTCTGATAGAATTCATGGTCTCGGTTCAATAGCGATTAATGAGGACGCTGCCTTTTTCATGCGTTGTTTAAACTGCCCCATTTAGTGAATTTGCACGTTTATTATTACCACAACCGCATGCATTCTGTCCTTTTTCAAAATTTTTGAAACTTCTTGAGCATTTGTCGTGTGTTTAAGACCTCATCCTCCTTTGAAAATCCGTCTGTCATTTCATATGACACGTATTCAATCAGCATTTCAGACAGACTCGTTTCAGTACAAATCCCGCCTGAAACAAATGTTCGGGAAAAGGCTTAGATGTTCCTCGAGCGTGTCGGTCATCTCTCAAACACAGCCGGGTGGTTTTACATCTCCGCTATGTCTGTTTTATCCGTACAAACTTCTTTGGTCAGGATAACAACGGGCTTAAGTGGAAGCATTCAGTCTGCTCATTCCACCAGCTCGTGCTTTGATTAATAATGTGATTTAACGGATGACAAATTTTCAGTTGTTTCACATGACGTTCTCGCTGAAGGCTTTCATAGCATTCTACGTGGATGCCTCGACTCTTCGTGCTCTCTTTCCGCTGGCCTTTGAGCTTCATTGCTCATTTTCTTCAGCAGCAACGACCAGTTTCTTTTTACTCCCTAAAAATCCAACTTAAAATCTGTCAAACTAATTAGTAAATCACCTAGTAAATCAGATTATTTGCATTTTGTCACATGCAACAGGAACAAAGACTCTTTTAGCTTCTTTCAGTACTTTTTTTTCCAAAATATTTTTTCATCATATTGCCTTTTTCATTATATTCCCGACTATGTACTATATTTAGGACCGAAAAGTGCGTAGGATTGGTATACACTTATTCGAAATTAGAAAACTCGATTTCGAATCAGTCTATATTTTGAATGTTTGAAAAACAGGAAGATGTCCGAACCTCGAGGAATGATAAGCAGGTATTTAGGACCCTAAATTCTCCCAACTTTCTCCAATGGGCACTTTTGTGTGTCTCTTAATGAGGACCGGACAACGATGTCTAGGATCTACATACGTAGATGTTTTATGGGAACACTTAGCGAACGAAAGGTGCTAATCTCGCAAACAGCAAAGATCGTCGATGTTGAGTCCGCCTAAGTAAAAAAAATGAATGACGAGAAACCAAAACACTACAAAGAAATTGAGTGCTCCTGAAGATTAGATAACCTCGATATTTGCTGGATCTCAGGATAAATAGTAGTTGTTGAGAACAAACATCAGAACCTCAGCCGCAATTCCCGTCCCAATACCTTTTTTGCCTCCAACATCGTTGTGAACTTCTGCTCAAACAAATGTTCAGTTACTTCTACCATCCCACCAGTGAAAGTGCTGCGCAGCGAAAAATCCCATCCTTTTCCCGGTCCAGGATGAACTGTGTGCGCGAAAGGCGAAAAAGCAGCACTCCATTTCTATGGGTCTCAACTTTCTTGCCATCCTTAAATTCTCATTTTTATTCGCCGTGTTTCATGTCCCCTTAAACCATACTTTCCTCAGCTTTCTGCTTACATCCAGAGTTCACATGAACAATACCTGTAGTGTGGTTCAAACTCTACTGAACAGGAGGTAATCGCCAAAACTAATTTGCGAAAGATTTTGGCTTAATTCTATCATTTTTCTGTAATTTTCTGGTGAGGTTTCTTGAAAATAACAGCTCAGAGAGCAAGGAGCTCTGGTGGCTCTGCCCTCAGCACAAACAGATCAACACTTTGTTCGATGTCGTAGTAAACAAATGCAATTCAAACAAAACAAATGTGAATTCATCCGTTTCACTTTTTTAGTTTATCCCGAGCATTTGAGAAAACCCTCGGTATATCGATAAATAAACATATGAAATAATCGAGTAAAATAAAGATAATATCAAACCAATAAAAGACTAAGCATTTTCTTCAACTGGTAGCCATCATTTCGGATGCGAGGATCTATCCTTATTCTTGAAAATATCGTCACTCATAGGCTTCAAAGGTCAGCAAAGGAAAAGTTTTCAAGCTTTAAGCACGTGAAGGAGCAGATTTGATCTTTTTTCTACTATGAGAAAGCTGAATTGTGCCTATGGAGACGTTGTTTGCATCCGTTCATGATGTCCCAAGCATTCCATACTTCTCACGAGCCCATACGTAGTTGTACTCCTTCTTGAACTTCCCCTAGGGTAGGGTCTTCATCTTGATGGTACGAAAAACCTACAATCTGAGCCATCATACTTAGCATCACGCTTCATCGGCGAAGAGGTCTTCTCACGTTTTGTTTTTCCGATCTCGTATCCACAATGTGAGACAAAAGCAAAGCAAGAAAACAACACATTAGGATGGAAGAGGATACTTTTGAGAAAACTATGGGTCAGATGTCCTGTCCAGGATAAAGTGCTCAGTTTTCTACTAGCTTGTTTTTTGTTTCATCTATTCCTGAGTTCCTTAAGAAAGGATCACTAAGAGAAGTTTTTGAGGACTGTTTGTCTATCCTTAATGAGTAAGTCTTGTTTGTTCTGTCTCAGAAAAAAAAAACAGTATAAATAGCAAGCTCCTAAAGCCATCTTAATAGCAGCTTATTTCTAATGCATATCAGGCCTAGATCCTTGGAGTGCAAGTGGATATGGAGGGGTGGGAGCTTCTCTCTTTAAAAAATTTTGAGAATTTGATACTTTGATTTGCAAACAATAATTCAAACTAACGGCGAGGTGGTGATAAGGTGGTTTAAGGGCTGAACTGGGGGATGGTGATGGACATAGCTCACAAGGAAAAATCTCATATCAGTTGTGAGTTTCAACGCACCCTCTATGATGAACCTTGTAAGCATCTGTAAGAGTATTCAAGAAACTGCGCAGTAGCGAGCTATTCAAATGATGATAGGCGCGACATGCGCTCAGTTTTTTAGCGGTATCCGGCAGGGATCGTCCTTTTTTTTTTTTGAGCACAGCTCACTTAGGCGGTGT
>KN732057.1:0-11422 GCA_000816745.1 Ancylostoma duodenale | reverse complement strand
AGAAATGAAAAAAAAAATGTAAATTGTGGCAGATAAGGCACGCAATGGACATGAATGTACAAAGAGAAATTGGATGCAATGTAAATTTCATGGTTGTGATCAGCATGAAGAATAATCTCCAATGCAAAGATTCGGATGGTTATGAAGAATAATCATAGTTTCTACCGTATAACTATCGTAACAGCATAAGAATGACATTTGGTGAAAAGGATGAGAAAATGTTGAGCGTGTGAAATAAACCTCTTCTGTGGAATGTGCGGGAACAATCCACTGCTTTACTAACGATCTTGTTCTAACTATATTAAATAGCTAATTTCACTTCAAGAGAATTTCATTGTATTCTCCTCTCATGTTGGTTTTCCATCCACAGGAAATCTTTCCAGAAATCGCCTTTTTCACTTTCTTCTCCCATGATGATCAAACAGGGAAGCGGAACTGAATCTCTAGCGAGTTATTTGGGACTTCATGGATTCTCCCTTTATGTTCAACTGCTACCCGTACACAAATGTTGAATAATGAAAACAATTCCCAACGAGGACAAAGGCTGATCAGTACTCGATATTTACACAGTTGATATTTGCCAACTCTAACCAACTACTGTACATACACAATAGTAGAATAGAGACTCATTGAAATGTGAAGTTGGATTTCTGTTCAGATCTTATCCTCCTCGCCGTGCTCATTACAAACTGATGACAAGAGTCAAATCGCTCTAGTTAGAGGGGTAGGTGGGATGAACCTCTCATTAAAACAAGGAGCAGATTTGTGGAATGGGACCTTGACAACCAAACAGCAATAGCACGAAGATGTTCGCTTAGATATAGCTCGTAGATACGATGTGTAAGAAAGGTTGGATCAACATCTTCCTCGATCATCAATAGCTGTTAACCCACATTTCAAAACAAAAGCGCAGATTGTTTACGCAGCGACATTGAAGGCAGCGTCCCCCCCCCCCTCCCCCTCAAAATCGTTTTTGAGATTTCAACGTGAAAAGAATCTCAAGGAGCTGGTGATCACAACGGTATACGTGATTCCATGCAAGACTGCTAGAAAACCCCTATTTCCGAACCCCAATTTTTAAGGGACCATTGGGCGGAGTCAGGGACGGAGCTAAGTAACTTCCCGAATAATTCACTCCAGCAAGCGCGCTTTCTCAGGAAATTCGTTTTCTTCGTCAGAGTTCCTCATCAACTCCCTGACAGGATAGAAACTGTCTTCCATGTGTGACTAGCAAAGCAGTTCATGGTCCGCAAACCCTGCATTTCCGCCTTGGCTCTGAAGTCAATGCGGGATTGCAGGGTTTCCGCTCAACGTACTCCTTCGCTCGCAGCAATTGGGGCGCAGTTTCTATTCCTTTAAGGATTTGATGAGGAACTCTCACGAAGAATACGAATTTCTTTAGGAGGTGCGCCTCCTGGAGTAAATTATTCGGAAAGTTTCTTAGCTCCGCTCCCAGCTCCGGCCAAACCTCCTTAAAAATTGGGCTTCGAAAATGGGGTTTTTCAGCAGCCTTGCAAACAATCATGTATATCATTGTGATCATCAGCTCCTGGAGATTCTTTCCACTTTGAAATCTCAAAAACGATTCCGAGGTGGAACGCTGCCTTTCAGTTGAGTTTCAACCCTGTTCAGTAGCAAGTTTTGTGGAAAAATCAAGAACGGCAATCATGGTGAGTCCCAGACATGCATACACTCACCTGACCCTGCAAACTAGAGGCGGCTGTGCCAGCTGGCTTCCCTTCACCCGCATGGGAACCTCTTTCGGCATCTTGCCCAGAAATTATTACTTTGAATCCGAGCTGAAACACAACAGATTGAAATGCATGACTCAGTTGTCCATCTGAAATTATTCAACTCGCCTCCGTCTCTTCGGAACTGATGTGGGACGACACCTTCGAGTTCTCCCTATTTACTGGTCTTCCATGCTCATCGTGTAATGTATATGCATTGTAAATAAAAATAAATGTAATCGTAACTATAGCTATGATAGCGAGCTGTCGTATCCGAAAAATGCCAATCATTTGCGTCCAAGTTTGGCCCGTATTTCGGGGATCGCCTACAATGAAGAGATAGGAAACATCCGATACGCAAACGATTTGGAACTGGAGAAATAACGATGGAAAGGGGCATGAATATGAAACAGATCGCAGGAATACTGAGAAAAATAGGCAACATTTCACTGTTGCATACTGATTGTGAGTAAGAACAGAAAAAGAAACTTTCGTTCTAGACTAGCGCAACAGCAAAACCCTTCACTCACGTGTGACTCGAAGAAGAACCTTATTCTGCATGCGGCTCTGAACACAAAAACGGTAGAAATGACTGGAAATGAAGAATGTTTGCCAAATTGAGCGCATGCGATGTATGAACAGCTGCGCAAAGGACAGATTTGATTCATGTTAACATAGTAGAAAGTGGATAAGATACGGTGGCTTAGATAATCAAAGCTAATTAGCAAGGCCGCAGAATCTCCCATGAAAGTATTCAGAAAGAATATTTGGAAATGGTGCTAGCGTAAGAACTAGGAAATTTTTCATTTCATCACTTGAGCATTGGCCCCGAAATAAGATAACCAAACAAAATGCAAAGAATAATTAAGATCGGAAGGCAATGAACCGAAACAAAGTGGAATGAGAAAAGTAACTGCTGATCTCCTTCTATGGTGGGTTTCACCACGGACGATAGTTGGGAAGACAGCAGAGAGGAAAAGAACGAAGGAAAGTGTGCAACAATTGCAGAGGAATGAGAGAAAAGCATGTTACCCGCACGGTTACTCAACTATTGTCGCGTTTCGAACAGACTATAGAATTCCGCTTAGAGAGGAATAGGCCGTTTTCAAAAGCTCAGCAAGAAATGAGGTCGTCCCCATCAGCATGGGGTGGAAGGACACCTCCGTTCGCGAGAACGACTACACACTTAAGAAATCCACGTGGCCTGTCTAAAGCTGGCGTCCAACGCATGAAAAAAAGACCAGGATGCTAGCAAATAGCAGGAAAATGTGAATGATTTTCCGTGAAAATTCGGAAGCAATGCATATTCATTGGCGACCACTTAAAGAGGCATTATGGTCATCGTGATATCGACAAACACAAACTGATTCCGTATGAGTCAGCCAACAGAAAACTATCATATCATTGCAAGAACAGTACACATAAGAACTAAAACAAGTGGAAACTTTGAATGAAGCAACTACGTGCACGGTGAATGAGTGGAGGATGAGCGAGTTGGAGGGAAGAATCAATGGCCCATTCCGCATGGCAACCAGCACGGTAGGAACGTCATAAGTGGTTCGCTTGCTCTGGTCTTTAAAGGCAGCATTCACGAAAATTCTCACTTCTAAAATGAGTCGCTTACCATGTAGCCAGCCGCTGGACAATCGCAACAGTAAGTTGAACACTTTGAATGGCCGCCTACATGCGAAGATACTGCCGTGCACAGATCTGCCGCTGTGGACAAAAGGGTTTCGTTGCGCCAGCTAACACCGTTGACAGCGTATGCGCATGTGGTTTAGCAGAGGCTGGTTTATGGAACCCGCACCATTTGCAGGGTTTCCTGGCGGGACCCATCACGCAACACTCGTCCACGCTGTAGACACATGAAATACCGCCATCCTTTTTTGTTTTGTTTTGTTTTTTCGCGCGTTTCACGCTAGTTCATCGTTGTCGACGAGATCGTCATCCCTAAAAGCCCCAAAATATCGCTAAATCTTCAACCCAAACATTTCCATGAGTGCTGCCTTTAAGCAGTTTTGGATACAGACGCCATGCACCATTGTTATAAAGTGGATTAAAATGGGATAAATATAGCAATTCGTGGAGTTCTCTTTCTTCAGTAGTCACACTGCTTAATAATTGTGTTCTAAATGTAGTTAAGACTTAAGTTTATGGAAGTTTATGATAAAAAAGAGAACAATGACGGCATTTCATGAAGTGAAATTGACAAGACAAATTGGCTTTCTGTGGCTGTGACATTGAGAGCTGTGAAAACTGCAGACATTTTAAACAATCGATTCACGGAAGGAACGCGAAGCGTGCACAAATCATGTTACGCAAACAGCTGAAAAAAAAAGAAAACGATACCCTGGATCGAAATGGAGCCCAGAAACTCCGGGTCAACAACGTGGAAGGGGCATTGAAAGCTGGACGAAAAAGCTGAATATGCATCAAGGAAGCGGCCATATTCAAGAAGGTTGCCAACGTTCATGTTCGAACAGAGACGCTGACAAATACCAAATCCTTTCGGAGCATATTCTAAAACTCACCGAGATACCAAAGAGGATTGCCAGACACGAAACCACAATATTTAATAGTTTCAGATCTGCTCAGGTTCAAAAAAGCGTGGAAAATTGTAGCTAGAGTACATAAATCGGGAAACTATGCAATTTACCGCAACCCTCGCACAAAGTACAAACGAACGATTCATGAACAAGCACTTGCCGAAAGCAATACAGAGACATACAACATATGCATAGAACATGGTCAACAAACTCCATCATTATACGCTAAATTAACTGCACAACATTGGGGCATTTCTTACTGCCTCCTTCAAGTTTGACTGTTTGTTTCTGAGAGAACAGCTGCTTCTGTAGCACGATGAAGAACGAGATGTACATAGAATCCAGAAAAAAGCAATGTAAAAGCAATCGGAGGACCTACGTGTTTATCAGCGTGATTTTTTTTTGAAGAAAACAGCGGAAATATAAGCTCTTTTCATCTGAGATTTGACCGCTAAAGCTATCAAAACGAAAACAACCAAGTTTTGATGAGATCCAGAATGTTTTGATTTACTTAGCCCTTAGTCAACAGGTTTTTGATGGTGTTCCTACCAATGACTCAAAGCACTTTGGCGAACGCATGAAAAACCCGCTGAATAAGTCATTTTTCAAATGATAAACGGAAGAATCGAATAGCATGCGCGAGTAAGATACGAAAAAAAGAGGAGTGATAGTGCGATTGATTAATCATCGACAAAAAAGTAAAAGCATTATTACCCGCAACAACCTTTGATAAGGGGCATGAAAGCGAACATAAAAGAAACGGATGAGATACGAGCAAGTACGAAAGGATTAAGCATTGCAAACATGACCATCAGCGTAATATTCTCACAAATGACAAAATACCCATGCACTTCCGTGCAATGTCGGGATTACCCGAGAAGAACAGACCAATACGTAACCTTGTAGAAAAGCCATTATGTAGGAGATTTTCACACTTCAAATTTGGAGGATTTATCAGTAACTGTACGTAACTGTTTCGACTCTGTATATAGAATTTAATGCTACAAGCCTTTCTCTGCGCTATCCAGAGAGCCAAACTGAAATTCTCGCGAGATAGTGAAGGAATATGGAGTAATTAATGTGTTATGAAGAAAGGGGGCGCTTTCTGAAGAATGAGTAGCACATTGTTGCACTTACAACGTGCTTACTGTTTGAATTAGAAGTTCCACTTTGATAGAACGATGACAATCGGCTTCAGATAACGCAAAGGGCAAGCGCACCATAAAGGGAGCGTAGCCATTAGTCAACTATTTTATAGCCATCCAATCGTGCAAAGAAAATTGGGAAGAATGCAAACACAGGAAGAACTCAGCATATTTTGAAGAAAAAAAGACTGCAAAATACAGGCATCAGCTCGGAAAAGCAATGGGTCCTCAGTGAACGTTCTGTGTTGACAAGGAAATATGTATAGATTGACAGAAAACCGATAACAAGGTCGTTTGGATAACGTCTATGTTTACTAAGGAGCAAACAACGATCTCAAGGTTTTTACACATGAGATGTTCAAGGAAAACTGTACGATGGTATTATAACGAGACTGGAGGATAGAATAGTAATGTTAATTGTGGTAGAAAAGCAGAAATTTTTGCAAGAATCCTGTGGATGGGCAGGAAATTAAGAATTGAAAAGAAGAAATTACTTGGAAAAGACCTCGCTGGCGATTGCACGAAGCCTTTCAATGGGAATGTAAAGAAATGAGGCGGATTTTTCGCACGGAAAGCTAGATATTCATCGTGCCGGTATTATAAGAGAGTGTAAACGACAAACAATAAACGATAAGTAAAGCTGGAAATTTGGACGGTTGAATACAGCAAATAACGATTAAAAACAAGCGATCGCTAGAAATAGGAATTCCTCTGTTCCAGCAAAAAAAAAAAACCAGGACAAGTAGTTCTATGGCGTACTCTGGTGATATGTGATAACAACACTATACTTATTTACTTCTTAGCATTGAAAAAAATAAAAAACCGCTAGCAGATCACATCTACGAAGGATGCAAGGATGAATTAGAAAAAAACAGCGACGAATACGACTTATTTCTAACACCAACATCATACACATATAAAATGATCAATGTTTAGCATCAGAAGAACAAGAGAGCCATGAACTCCGGCCGTGAACTCTGCAAACAAATCCGCGCACGCGCCAGCTCGACGTCAAATCTGAGTGTTTGTCTGTAGGCCCACACATACTCCCGTACAGTCTCCCAAAAATACAATATCGGTCTTCATGCGTGCGCGCGTGACTCATTGTAGTACCGTTGGCGGTTACAGCCTTCATCGGAGCAAACAGCTCAAGTTCGCTTTGTGTTTCGCTATTGATTATTCCTCAAAACTTGTTTGAGTTCTCAAAATGGCCTGGCGAATCGTCATTTCACTGCTGCGACTCGGTTTCAATTAGCTGTTCTTCATATGTATCTTGTTCTGATCTCTCACATCTTGTTTTACTGTAATGTCCCTTGTTTTCTACATAGATTATATCTCTAATTCCATATATTCCCAATTTCAGAGTAAATCTTCGGTTTCGCCGTCGGCTTCAGGTGTTATAGACCCTTGTTGCTACGCGGTATGGTTGACAGACTTGGTGAGTTACCAGGTTGCAGCTTTAAAATCATTCGTCACTAAATTTTTTTTTCAGTAAACAGTGAAGTTAATGCCCGTCGGGTGGCAAATGTGGAGCAGTGTTTTGGAAAGATGGCTAAGCCGCTTAATTTATTCGGAAGAGTGCTAGTTGGTGAGGGTGTGCTGGTGAAGATGTGCAGGTATGGAGGCTTGACATCTTGTATTCCTTTTCCTTAGTTTTTCTTTTTTTTTTCGAGAATATATCTCTCTTGACCAATGCCGTCGTTAGTACATAAGATCTCGGTTCTCGATCAATACCTACTGATCAACTTTTTACAATGTTCTCATCCATTCTTCGTATTGTTTCTTCCTTTTCTCTCTGCACTGATACTTCTTTTCAATTTCTTTCTTCATGCAATGTATTCTCTTTGTTTCCAGAAAGAAGCCCAAACAACGCCAGTTCTTTCTATTCAATGATATACTAGTCTATGGAAATATTGTCATATCTAAGAAACGATACAACAAACAGCGAATAATTCCGTTAGAAAATGTTCAGTTGGAGGATCTTCCCGATGAAGGAGGTTGGTTCAGATATTTATTTGTCAACACATGTTCTACCTCTTACCTAAAGGTTTTATAGTGCATTTTTTAAAATTTTCCTCTTCTTCGAGGCAGAGTTTTCTTCATAAGCGAAGAAAAGGACTGCTAAGTTTTCATGTTTTCAAAACCTGGTTTTTCCGGAGTCATGAGATACCTTATGTCCCACTCTACTTTCTGATATGGTTAAAAAGAGCATTGATTTTTGGAGTCTGGTCCAGATTTTTCTTTGGAAGATTCTAATCCAAAACTCTGGGAGACCCAGTTTTTTTTCGTCTTGGTAAATTTCCGCTTGCAATTGTTCTGGAATAATTTCAGTACTCATCGAGATTTGCCAGAGATCTGGTTGGTGTAACCGGAACCGATTTCATTAGATCTTAATTGAATTTCTTCATCTGAAGCTGAGCCCATGTCCAACAAGATCTTACTTACCCTTGCTTTGTCTCGAAATCTGTGCAAACCTCTTAGAAATATTTGCATCCTCTCTGTTGATGTGTTTTGAAAACATTTTCGTCCAGCAATGAAGAATGGTTGGATCGTCAAGACTCCGGAGAAATCGTTTGCTGTCTACGCGGCAACACCCACAGAGAAAAGAGAATGGATGTCCCACATAGAGCGTTGCGTTGCTGATTTGCTTGAAAAAGGTAAGCTTTCACGTGGATTTTCGTGCAGCACAGATCCGCAAAATTATATCTGCTTAGGTTTTGCAAATACTAGCCTACGAGCTATACTTGAAGAGTTCTTTGTTACCCCAGAAGCAACAAATTAGCAAAATTTACCACTCGGTTGATTTGAATTGAGTTCATCAAGTACCTATCGTTTGCGCCTGAACCTCATTCATTATCTACTAATCCTGTAAAGATTCAGTATATGAGCTCCTTGCAGTATGGTTTGGTCGTTTTCGTTTAAAAGTAAAGGTTCATCTTTGTCCAAATTAACCTGGTGAAATTGTACGTAAGGGACAACGATGAGTAACATCTATGGATTGGAAAGCGGGATGAATGTTTGGAACTGCTAAATGTTTTCATCTTATCACTTTCGCTGAACAGAAATAAGATAAGCATCTGACATATGCTTTTGTCGATTCAGTTTATGTTTCTCTTCAGTGATTCAGCGCGCAATCCTGAAAAAAAAAATCTTTGCCGTCAAAAGAACACTTTAGGTTAATCCAGTATTTTGTTTGGGTATATCCACAGTTTTATTCAAAAGTTCTGGTAACTTTTTTTTTGATGACGCAAGTCAATCAGATATTTGATGACACTTTGAGTCGAACGTGCTCTTTTCAAGATGACAGAACGAATTCGGTTACAGGCAACAAACGACCTGCAAGAGAATATGCAGCGGTTTGGATTCCAGACGGAGAAGCAGCTCGATGCATGGCATGCGGACGCACACAGTTCAATCTTGTTCAGAGAAGAGTGAGTTTTCAATTTTTTACCATTACTCATCTGGTAATATTTCATCCCAGCGTTGGTGGATTCCACTGTTGATTCCATGCAAATAGCCTTGGTTTCAGCATCATTGCCGCGCATGTGGTCATGTGGTTTGCGGCTCTTGTTCTACACATACGTATCGCATTGACAGTTTGAATAAAAAACCAGTTCGAGTTTGTGATCCGGTGAGACCCTCATGACTAATTTTACCCTTATTTCTCGGACCAATAGGATGACTCATCTCATTTCTCGTTTTTCAGTGTTTCACACGTCTAACCGGTGTTGTAAACAGTAGGCCTGTCAGTTCAACAAATGGAACTCCTAATCATCGAGAGGCTCCTCCTGTACCACCCCCTAGATCCTCGTTCAATGCCGAGGATCCTAGCGAGTCTTCCTCAGATACGGACGAAGAGACAGCACGAGACGACAGCAAAGTGAGCCATGTTCCCAATTATTAGATATTAACATAAGTCCTTTTTTTCGGATACGCTTTTCTCCACCTATTCGTTCAATTGAAGCTTAAAAGTCTATCAAAACTTGCCGAGCGACCTGTGCTAAACATGAAGGAGATGTTTTGCTTGAAATGGCTACTCATTAGCGATTTTCTAAACTTGAATAAGACATATTTATTCGTAGTGAAACCAACCACTTCGACCGAACCAATTTCTTCCACGAAGACCTGGGAAATGCTTCAGAGGAATCGTTCGGTCTAGATGGAAATCGTACTCCTCAAAACTACCAAATAAATGAAATAATTCTGCTAAAAGAATCCAACCGCAAAAGTCCAATCGTTTTACTCCATGATGAGGTTGGACCTCACCCTTGTCAACAACATCAAACTGACCCTCCAACAGTTCTAATGATGATGTTTTTTTTTTTCGCGCTTCTATTCTACAGAGCTTACACGTTCAAACAGTATCGGGTGCTGCCTGGTGGTGTTTTCTCTCGAATTGGAGTTTTTCTTGTTAGGCCTAAAAATCAAGTTGTTCAAAAGTTCTGTGGAAACACATGGTGATGAGGATGTAGGAAAAGAAAAGCGCTTTTAGAAGGTATAGAGCACGTTAGGGAGAAATGGCAATGGGGCTGAAAATCGCAACTAGAAAAAGCGCAAAGACGTATGCTAACACCTAATAATTGAAAGATGTCCATTCCGAGCAGTTGTCAGGGTTCCGTGAAGATATCCGAAGTACTTCAAATATGGAACTCTCACTCCATACTCTTCTAGTTCTCTCTATGCCTCTGGCCTCCAGAAAGGCAGATATATAGAGAAATAACTCCCGAGTGTTTGCCATCAGGGCAATTCAAAATTCTTATACATATAATCTCCTTCTATGCAGTTAGTTATGTAACAAATACTTGATCTAACGTTGACCAAATTGTTGCCTTTGACCTACTATTTTTCTTACTTATTTTGAGCTTTCAGCCGACATTCTATCGTGAAGAGGTCGCACACTAACGACAACGATGAAGCAATGGTGTTTCCGGTAATCCAACGCTTTGGCTGTATTTACAGAGCACATGGACTTGAAAGCGTTATCATGGCATTCAGATTTACAGTTGATGTATATAGTCGATTAATCTAGATAGGTATAATCTGCCAAAGTTATTTATGTTTGTATTTTATGAAACTCGTCATCGGCGCTTTTCCTGTCCATACTATTCCGCTCATTTGAAAGTGTTCTTTTTCATTAGTTTTCGCCCATTCCATCCAATTGTTCTACTTGCATTGTGGTGCGATCAAATTTAGTTTTTGACCATGGGAGCTTATTGTTCATCTTTGTGACTCCATGCGGATTGTCCTCAATAATTTGCACAATTTGTGATACAGTCCCCAATTCTGTGATTTTCGTCGTTTTAGGGTTTGAGAGTTATTTTGTAATGTTGTATTATTGTGTGTATTTATAAAGAGAGGTGTGCTTGAAGAAAAAATTGTGTTGCTTCAGCAAATGTGTGGTAACATTTGTTTCCGCATAGCTTAATATTTGCAGCAAAACTAGTTTTCAGTGGTTCATAATGTCGCATTCTTCCATTATGTGTTGGTTCATTAAATTGTCAGTCTCATTTATCTCCTCCTCGGATCTTCTGAATCATGCAGTGTGAGAGAAAAAAAAAGCCCTTTTAAAAGCTATCGGTGATACTGCACACATGGTTTAGGTGGTGTCACAGGTCTAGATCCTCGATTTTAAATCCCTATTTGCTTTTTATTCTATCCAGATCCTCGATTTCAAATTGCTATTTGCCGAGCTCCAGTTTTATCTTTTCTGAAAAGTGAGTTAGACGGAGCACTTCTTGCCTAGTACTCGAATTCTGCTTATAGTCAGATTCAGATCATATCATTTCAATTTCTGGCTGTCGTTACCTTCCTATTCTTAACTTATTGTGAAAACGTTGTGCTTTTCATAGTATGGTATGTACTAGCAACTTAGAGAAAACGATGGTCTAAAATTATCTGTTAACAACATAAGTCGTCGTTTGCAGCAGAATAACTCGGCGTCGCGATGAAAAATCATTTTGTCAAAGTGAGCTTGAGAAAATATTGGCTAAATAAGGAGAAT
>KN732055.1:0-11201 GCA_000816745.1 Ancylostoma duodenale | reverse complement strand
ACACACATACATACACATACACACATACATTAAGACAATACAATTAAGAAGAGGTAAGATCACTTGTGTTTACAAATGAACCGCTAACAATTAACAACTACCGGTTTTTTAACTTTTTCTTACCCATGTTTTGAAGAGCGATTATGCTTGTCCAAATACTTTTGAGCGCACCCTGCACATAAACCTTGACCATTACTTATGGTACAAGCTTTTGCAGGTCTCATTTGATACCGTCACTTTCCGTGGATTCACGTCGCCTGCACAAGGCCAACTCTATCGAACCGCACAGCTCTCCTCGGACTGATAGCGATTCGTAGCCGATCTCTCTGATGTGCGAAGATTTTACCTCGTTGCGTGGAATTTGTTTAACAACTGAAGTTCATCTTTTTTTTTGCAGGAGAACCTATGCGATTCTTTTGATGCAAGTGCTTACTTATACACCACGAGTACCTTTCTTTCTGTTCGAGCTCCCAATAAATGCATGTCCTTTTGTCGCCTGTCATAATGTATTTAATATGTCATAATGTTCCAGAAACGAAATCATTCCAGTTGCACTTTACAACAATGTCCATGCTTCGCGAACGGCTGCCGCATAATCGTTGAAGTTTTCTATGATCGCAACGCGTTGATTCCCTTTACGTTCCCATTGTATTGCTTCCAACGATACTTCCGCAATATCACCATGCTTCTTTGAGATTCACTAGGTTTTCTTTTAGATTTGCTTTCGATTGTGAATATTCTTTGACCACGCATTTAAAAGGTTGACGACAAAGTCGAGAGTAATTGAGAACTTCACTATCTCTTTTTTGTTTTGTTTCTTAATTCATCTATAATAACTACATGGCGTGTAAGTGAGTGAACCAAAATTTTATTAACAAAAAGAAAGCAACTCTATCTTTACTTTTCGTTACAATCATTCTGTAGCACTTCAGTAGCTTTTCCACTAAGCATACATACCTCGTCGTAGCAGATATAGCAATGATTCTAATGATTCTTTCAAGGCAATACTATTGAAGAATATAAGCAGCGGTAGCGAAAGCCTACACAGTTCCTATACAGGTAGGTTTTTCGAAACATTCATGAAGTCCCAATGCATGGCTGTGGTATTCTATGGAGCGTTATTACACTCTCAATGCTATCTCCACGAAAAGTTGTTCTAATGTCTAGTGACATTTGCGGTGCAGAAACCCCGATCCATGTTGCTTGCCTCTCGTTGGTGCAAATCGGTTGGCGACGCAATCTCCAACATTTCCTTCTGTGCTTTCTTTTGATCCAATGAAAAAATGACCATTTGGTGTAGGTGATGCTCAGTGGCGCGGCGATTGCACTGGCATATTACTCCATCTCATTTCAGTTATCCTTAGGGTCAAGCATAACGATGAGAAGAACCGACCTCCAGCACGACCCGCTCCCCCCCCCTCCCCCACCGCCCCCTTCATTTCCCGTCACATCCTCTTATCTCCCTTGCTCAGTCTCTTTCTCCGGACTTACCAACTCATTACAATATTTTTGGAGTAACATTTTAATTATACACGTATGTAACACAACTTCATAATAAGTAGATAAATATTCATATGTTCATAGCATAAGGCACATTCTACGTGATAAATAAATAATAAGTAGATAAATATTTATATGTTCTTAGCATAAGGCACATAATAATCAAATGCATATATAAAATAACAGAGCAAAGCTATAGGGATGTGAGTTGTTACATTCACTGTGCGTAAGACTAGCACGAGTTGCTATGCAGTCTGAAACTTCGGGTGCAGTTTTTTTTTCTGTTTGGTGCTTCCTACAATTGATATGAGAAGTGAAACTTCATTCAAATTCCGGCAACATTCGTTTTCCTCTGTTTCTCTCATGTTACAAGACTTAAAATCGGCATGTTGTACCCACAAACTAGATGGTATATTATGTGTCCAATATTTTAATCCCATTTACCTTAGATATGGCGATGGGTTCCCCTTCATTTGCATGGGTTTGGAATCTCCTTGACCTCAACCAATCGCTATCTGCACTGTTAATCTCACCACAGCCGGCCTTCTGCGCCCCTCACTTGTCCTCTATCATTCGCTTTCGTTTTTCGCAAGAATCGATCATATCATAGCACCTATCCTAGTGGAAAACGAAACGAAACTACGGCGATCTCGCTAATTCTGTGATCGGTCTCATCGACTCACTTGATCCTAGTGGAACGAAAAATGGATTAACATGTGCTGCACAACTTAAGTTCTATTTCAGTCCGATCCGAATTGTGTTCGAATCGTAAGATCCGACAAGCCTGAAGGCAGCATCCGCTCAATCCTTAGTGCCTAAGATTTTGAAGTTTTCAAAGTTCTAGAACTCATCCAACAGTGAAATAGCGAGAAACTTGCGAGAAATCTACGAAGTTTGGGTGCCCTCTCGTCCGTTTTCACTGACACTGTCACCGATACTCGTGAGTCCCGCTACACAGGCGTGGCCATACGCGCTTGTGAGTGGGACGAATCGTTGTTGGCTGGCCCGTCCGGCGCGTGGGACCAACACCTTTCAAGAGCGCGGTTCCTGTGTAGTTCCACGCTGTTACGATAAGAGAATTGGGATTAGAATAGACGTTTTGTAGAGATAATTTGAAATCTAGTTCTAGAAGATTACTAGTATCATCTGAGCAGAAAATGAGAGGATTTCAGCCGCTTTTTACTTTCTTCATGGCCGAAAAAACTTTGTAAAATGTATTTCGAGTGCCACAATAAAGTGTTCCTAAAGTATTCACGTTCGTATGGCTCTAGCCTGACGAATAGGGAATTGCAAGTGCATTATTGATTTATCGATTTCATTGATTTTCACGGGGGTTGGTAATCATATCTCTACTGCGGTTCTCCAATACGCTGAACATGAAACATGCACTGAAACTGCACCACAACAGCTTCTCACATGTTGAAGACTGATTTCACTGTTTTCTAACAGATACACGTTTATATGCTCTTTCCTAATACGTACATGCTAACTAATGATTTGTAGAATCACGACATTGTGTTCGAGAGCGAGTATTGTTCTCAAAGGTGAATGAAACAATCGTCTATCAAGCTCCTACATCTATAATGGAAGATTTCGTAGTCCTGCTCGGATTCTGTGGGCAAAGGTCCTATCAATGAAACTTTGACGAAGGCCCAGATGAATTCGAGTTTATCAATGTGTGCGCTGGGTCAACGTGTTTTACCTAGCTTCTTCCAAGCCTGGGGCGCTACCAGTGGAGGAAATTTTGAAATCAAAAATATTATTTGAGTTCACAACTTAACTGCAACAGTAACCGTTTTCCCCAATTTTTCTTTCTCATGTTTTGAAGAACGATTATGCTTGTTCAAACACTTCAACACACGCTGTATCACTACGTGTCGTTTCTTTGCAATGATTCAATACTGTAAATGCGTCTGGAATGACGTGTCTTCTCTGCTCATGTGTGTGTAGTCCGCAACTCTCACCACATACCACGTTTTCTCAAAGGAATCCTATCAGAATATAAAAATAACAATAACTAAAACTGATTCGGTTGAATTTCCTCCTCACTCAGATCCTTTAACACTCGACCCTACTTCTAGGTTAACAGTTCAAACCCTTTAAATTCGCTTTGAGTTTCCTAATCCCTTAGATGACTTAATTCCTATCGATCGAAAGCACGCAAAATCGAGAACTTGTCACCATGGTTAGGACCGAGTAATGCATTAGATATACTCGAGTCCGAACATTCAATTTTAAACATTTTGAAATTTCAGACTTTCGAATACGGCGGAGAGGCACGATTATTAAGGAATGACAAGAGATTAAGGACTTCCTCTCTCTTCAATATCCGATTTTCACTGCATCGGATTCTGAATCTATAACTAGACTAATCATGTTATTCGATTTTTATTCGGTCCCAAGTATACTGATCACTTCACCGAAACTCTTATTTCGATTATCAAAAGAGATGAACAATGACGAGAAAGGAAGAACAAAAAGTGCCGGTTTACTGGAACGAGCGTTTAAAAGTTTCGTTCAGGAATCGACAGCAAGTATCCAGCGATCCAGGAAGCTTGCGTTTTCAACGCTCACCGCTGCTGTTGCTGCCGCTGTTGCCAGCCGCCTTGTTGACCTTCACATCAGTCGGCTGTCTCTCTCCGTCTCTCGCTGAACATCGACATTATTGATTGATAACTACGTAACGATGCAGCACTGCGCAACGCTGCTCACATTGTTGTTAGCACTTGTACTTGTCGCTAATCCGACACAGGCTGGTATGTTCATTCCACTGATTTCAGGACTGCATTGATCAGCGAGCTGTTGAGGAGTCGTGGTGTAGATACGTGTGTTAGGTTGCTGCAAAAGAAATAGCACGTTTTTTGAACTGTAATATGTAATCTTTTGGACAGAATATATAGTACATCTAAGTGTGCTAAAATATTAAATTGACAAGAAAGTCTTGTGTGAAATTTGTCTCTCTCTCTCTTCCTCCCTCCCTATCTCTGTTTCTATCGTAACTCTGACAAATAACTCATTCTGACAACTTTACTATCACCACGGTGGCTGAAAACATGAACCTCATTGGGGAAGTCACTTGCCCCATCCTACCAGAAGTTCTCGTTCTGGGAGTGAATGAAATCAAAAACCCCCAATTTAACAATGGACTGCTTGCAACTTATTTGTTAACTTACGTTAGTTTAATTTAACGTTAGGTGGCAGATTAATTTACATGTTAAATAACCAATGTGACGGGATTGGGAATGCGCGGTACACCGTCCTGATCCAGTTCCGATGGTTTATAGCAGATCTCCTTATCAAAAAAAAAGGTGGTGAAATTGGTGGGAAAATGGGTGGAGCGGCGCAGAGTTTTCCATCTTTTTCGTTCATCTCAAACTATTCTTGTCAGTTTCTATATATATGTTTTCGGTAAAGATGTTAGCCATGACTATCCTACACACAGTAGTACGCATGAACTATAAAAAACCGACGGTGAGTGAGGGTGCGACACCGTCGCTCTCCCATAACTTTGTTCAAACCTAAAATTTATCGTTTTCGCAAACCCCAAGCTCAAATTCATTACCATCATCGTTCTTGAGCGCTCTTGGAATGTTGTCTGCGCCATTCAAATACAGCTTAAAATGTGAGTCAAAATGCAGTTTATGTTTGTTATTGATGAATGAAAGGCTTGAACAGACATCTGTTTTGTACATTGCCTTTAGTTGTGCTCTAACGCGATAATTAGCGTCTGCCAGAGGGTTTTTGCGCGCTATGCAGCTAATTTCTGCATAAAATAGCAAACCAACTGATAGAACTCGAAATTTCCTATCCAACCGTGTGCATTTTTTTCGAGAAATGTTAGGTTTGAACAACGTTATGGGCGACGGTGAGCGGACGGTGCTGCACACTCACCGTCGGTTTTCCATAGTTCTTGCGTAGTATTGTAGTGGGGGCAACTCGAACAGCACCTTCCCACTAGTCTTCCAACATGAAGTCCACGGAAAAGTTGCTGCTCATAAAGACTCACATCTCCAGACTCCAAGTGAATGGATCGACGGGGTAATGTTGAATATTTCGCGACACGTTCTCTCCCTGATTGTGCTGTGAGAGTTGCAGGCTAGCTTTGTCTACCTCTTGAAACTGCGCGATGTCTGCGATGTCGCGTTTTTTTTTTTTGTCGTTTCTCCATAACTCCCTCCAATCTCAACCATTTCAAAAATGGAGTAGATATTCGGAATCAGGATGGTCCAATCTATCTGGTAGTATGGTTAAAACTTGAAAATTCGAGAAATTTCGGTGATGAACCAGCAAAATCACCTGCGGATACAATTAGGAGAGACTCGCTACATCGAGTTTCTCCTGATTGTATCCGCAGGTGCTTTTCTGGAGATGGACCCCGCTAGTTGCCCATTCTTGTGAGAAGTTGTTAAACTGCACTGAAAATACATCTTTCGAACTCAGAAAGTGATTAGAAGAAGAACGGTACCTCATACGACTATCGCACGATTTCCTAAGAACTTGAATTAGAATTTCGTCGATTTCAACCATTATTTTCACATTTTGAACTTTCTGAAGACAACAAGATTTGTGAAGCCTTCGAGAATTATGCACGGCTATTGCGAAAACCTGCTGACTGCGATTGTGCTTCTAATCGCGCATGATTGCGATTTAGACAAAATTTTACTTTCTCATCCTCGAAAAATGATTTTTCAAGGGAAAAAAATGATTTTTCAGGGGAAACAATCTTAAACGCACAGCTCGTCATCTAGTGTGATTTTTGAGATCCTGTAACGCTAACAGCCGCACAACTCCAGGGCTGAACATGCGATTTAAGCAAAATCTCGGTTATCCGAATTTCCATGGAACTTTTCACTTTTTCCAGTGGATCCTGTGCAAGTTTCCACTCCAGCCATCTATGGAATAACGATTCGATGACGATAAATCCATTACAGTGCATATCCTTCATACTTTCCTCCAGAGCTCTAGTCACATCCCTGGCAGGCTATAATCGTGGCTTCGGTATCGCTCGATCGATGAATCGCTGAGTCTCGCCACAGATGGATGCGCCCTGTGGTGCTTTAGCAACTCAAGGATGCGATTACATTTGAAAAAATGACGGAAACATTGAAAAGGAAACTCGACAGACAACTAAGAAGTTTTTGTTTTATTGAGGAAATACAGTATGAAATCCAGTTTTCAGAGTTTTTCGAGCTTGCTGTCAGTAATCAGATAAAATGTCAAGAAAATTAAACGATTAGGAGTTTTCCACAGTAATTTCTACCGTTATCAGTTCCACCAATATGGAAACCCGAACAAGGGTCCAAAATAAGACTCGATGCTGTGAGTCTCTCCTAATTGTATCCGCAGGTGATTTTGCTAGTTCATCACCGAAAGTTTTCGAATTTTCAAGTTTTAACCAGACTCCCAGATAGATTGGACCATCCTGATTCTGAATATCTGCTCCATTTTTGAAATGGTTGAGATTGAAGGGAGTTAAGGAGAAACGACGAGAAAAACGCGACATCGCAGACATCGCGCAGTTTCATCAGGCGACACCGTTGGTATTGTATGTCCATAGCTTAGGAAAAGCCCTCTAATATCCTGTATATCGCATCTCTCTACCCATCAGTTTTTCAACTAGAAGAATTCTTCGATATATTTCAGAGGAGATTTTCTCGACATCTTAGTATTTGTAGAACAAATCAAGCTTCTCCTTGCTGTAGGTAAAAGATATCCGCTGCAGTTAGAAGTCATGTGGAAATAATTGAACGGGCCCAGATACCACGCCCTGATTTTCTTGAATTTCGTAGACTTTCCTGTAATGTCACAATCTATACGGTCGAAGACACCATCTCTGATTTGCATTCACCGAAACCATGCATAATCATTTCAAATTGAAGTCAGCGAAGCTACATAGTTTCAGGGGAACTTGGGTTTTTTTACTGATTTCAATTTATTCATTATTATACCGGTCTGTTTAAATCATAGCTTGCAAAGGCGAAGAAGGATTGATACTCGAAAATTGCAGAGACTATTTTCCTCTGTATTCTCTTTTAAGTCATATTGATGTTTCTCACTAGAAAGCCGTCTACAAAGCGGAAAGATTTCAGCAAATCACTACCCATCTCAGGAAGAAGCGAGTTGTCCTCGTCCAGGATGTGTTTGCAATACGACACATATTACATGCCATAATTCCCATTTCAGGAATTCCGACGTATTCCAACAGGTGGGACAACAACAGTGTTTTCATGCTAATACGATGCACTGCATAGCAATTATGTAGCTACTATTGATATAATCCTCGCCATGGAGAATTTGAAATAAATGGTCTGCTCAGATATAAAAGAACTCTCGTCGCTTTAGTTAACTTTCAAATGTCTGGATTTTTTGTGCTAACGACTTCATCACATTTCCAATATTATGAGTTTCATCTAAAGTTTTCACTTTTACTAACAGTTTTATATAAATTCGGAATTTTCCACCTTAAATTTGCTAACTATGAGATCACTGCGTGCTTTCAGTTAGTTTCACTGCAAAATCTCATTTTTTCACGAAAAGCCAGTTTTAGACAAAAATTGTATGGCAGAAAATCGCATTAGAATTGGAAAGCAGTTATGAGCTTGTGGCAATCAATTAAATCGTAACAGTGCTATTTCCTAAGCAATTTTCCGATTGCTAACTGCCTGACCAACTGCTAGCCGGACCTTCAGACGTTAGGTTAAGATTGGTCCGTCGGTGACTTGCCGGTGACCAACTCGCGCGCTCGTGAATCGCAGCGACCGCCACACCGGTCTCAAACCAGGCCGTAGCCAAAGGTTACGCGTTAATGAATCGCACCCAAGAACTTCGATAACCAGTGTCATCTCGAAACAGAAGTGTCCGGCCCTTTCAACTCTCAGTCATCCGAATTTTGGAAGAGAGAAGAACGGGTCATTAATGATAATGATAATTACAGTGGCGGCCACATAAGTACTTACTTAGCACACCCACGATTTTGGACCACAGAATTTTCTGTATATCTCGGCCCTACCATGAGCAATCATAACCAAGTTCAAGTATATGTTAAGGCTTCATGGAGGCTTCCTTCCAGTTGGTTACCACGAGCACGGAATCAGTTGGAACTGGATTAAAAAAGAAAATTTCAATCTTGTCGGTTTTCTCAAACTACGTAGGTATAAAATCAGGGGCATCAGGGGCACATCTTGGATTAGTTTTTGATTTATAGACCTGGAGAACTCCTCTACCAATTTTTTGTGTTTTGATCCATCAATTTATAACGCCTGTTCGTGCACATAAACAAATAAATAAGTAAATAAATGAAAGTTCTGGATCTTCCTATGGACAGAGGTGAAGTAGTTATTTAAATTATGAACTTTCCTCCTCATCATTTCACTAAGAAGGGTATTGGCTTTCTCTCCATGCCAGCTGGAGCCAGGGACAGAAACAATTTGTCAAAAATTTGTCAAAAACTTAATTTTATTGAATCTCGAGCATAATACAAGCTTCGGAACGTTCCGGTGGTTACTGAACACCTGTTAGTAGCACAAATCGGAGAAAAATCCGCGGCCAAGGTGCGTACTTTCTGCTTGTAATCGCCGTGAATCTTTTTTTCCCAATTTTTTAGCCATGTTTACGATCCTTGTTCCTCTCCAATCGCGCATCAAAACTGCTTTAGCAAAACGCGCACTAATACCGAGAATAAGGTCACATTTGATTTTTTTTTGATTCGATGAATTCATTTATGAGAAAAACGTAATATTTTCAGAAGTACCACATTTTGAGTTTTTAATGCTAATAATGAGTGCGATTCCATCCAGGAACATTTTCCCTAAGAGAAGATTTAAGAGAGAGAACATTATGCCTCATCACATTCTCGAGTATCGTCTTGACCGCTCATTTCAGGCTTGAAAAACGGATTTTATATTTTCATCAGTTATTTTTAGCTTTATCTTTACCAAAACTATGTACTTATCTTGTAGAGTGATGCCGAAAAAAGTAAATTTTAAAAACAGATACCATAAATGTCACAGGACTTTCTCACTAACCCAATCTTCACGTTTTATGTACGCAGCCAACTGTAATTTTCTTTTCGTTTTTTCGCTAATTACGATTAAATTTCAAGAACACCGTCTAAGAGTAACGTCAGATGTATCTGGAAGGTGTTGCACAGCATTTTCAAACAGTTTCTGACAGAACAACTTGGAATTGCTTTCTCAGATCCATGAACGGGCTTTTCCTCATATCGACACGTTGACAATGACGGGAAACACTTTCGGTGACATTTCGGACGGCCTTTTCACAGAAGGTTCTGTTTCCCTTCCAATTTTCCTTACCTTAGAATCAAATGAAAGATTCGAAAAGGAAAGATCCTGTTTTCTAGGCGAAATCCACGAGAACTTGTCGTTGATGAATCTCTCAAATAATGATATCACTAAGATCTCTGCGGACACGTTTAAGGGAGCACCCGCTGTGGAATTTCTTTACCTGGAAAACAACGACATCAAGCAAGCTGGGCGGTATACCTTTGAGCATATGGAGAGGTTACTATTTTTCTCAATGTTTCTGATCTCCACTTGGAATTAGTTGGCCACTTTCCAGACTGAGAGTGCTGGATATGAGCAATGCACTAGGAAGACGGCCCCGTGAATCTAAAGCTGATCTCATTTCCGTGTTGTTCGATGCTGAAAAGAAAGGTTTTGTGGAGCTCGCGGAGTTGAAACTTTCTGCAAATGAGATCGAGCAGCTGCACAAGGATTCCTTCTGTAAGGTGAATAAATTTTACCTTTTTGTCAGTGAATTTTAAGGAGATTTAACTACATGTAGCTTGGAAGTATTTTCATTATATTTTTGTGCTACGTATCTACGAATATTCTACAAGTGAACGCAATTTGAACGAGGGTTAAGGATGATTACAGAAGTATAGGTTTCTAAGAATAGCTGGTATGTGTATTTCATTGACAACATGCAGAACCGGCCAAAAACAAACCTTTTGAATTTTTGTTCTCAGCTCCTTCTCAGGTAATGCTTGAAATTTTCAAATTTAGCAAACAATGTAGCCACTCACTACAAATGAGTAGTTTTGCTACATAATACCCTTTTGTGCTTGCTAACTTTCATAAGAATATTTTTTTGCTCACCAAAGGTTAAATCCGTGATCCCATACTGCTCACATTCAATTACTGTGCGACTTCCGGTAATGGAATCCTACCGAAATCGCACCCTTGGAAAATGGATTCACATCCGACAGCATGCTTCTGCGTTGAGACAGAATCCTAACATCTTTATGTAGTCGCTTAATTGGGAGCTTGAAACTAACCTATTCCAGCTAATTCAAACCAGTCTAAGTCGCTCCTATGGCCCTGCTTCGAGCTGAGTATGGTCCTGAATGATACCCCAACTTGAGCAGAAATTGGTTGACTGTACTGAAATCTGGAGGATTTGCTGGACTTTACTGAGACCAGAGACCCGTAGGATTTCAGATATCCTAGCTAGATACGCGATCATCAGTGGTGCACGTCACAGCGCTCAAGCTTTGCGTTTTTATTTTGAAGGAGAATACTTCGATGAGGTTGTTATTACTTATAATCATGCTCCTACGTAGTTCACAGGAAGAACACCACACAGGATGGCTGCTCCCACCAAGTCTCGAATTAGATAAACTACTGCTATCAGATAACTACTCTGATAACTGTGCAGCACGAACGCAGTCCGAACGCCGTAAT
>KN732053.1:0-11424 GCA_000816745.1 Ancylostoma duodenale | reverse complement strand
ATCTATTTAATTTATTTATTTATTTATTTATTTATTTATTTATTTATTCAACAGCAGCAATTCCTGGTGCTCCAAAAAAAGGAAGGAAGTGAGTATCAGGTAAAATGTACCATTGGAATGGCTTTTGTCGCCAGCTTCCCATCATTATGATAGGGATGACAATTTCCGGACGTGCTAAGAACGAAACTCTATACACTTTCTTTTGCGAGCCGACCTACCCATGGTACAAACCGAGATATATGTAGGGTGCACGGCTGTGTAGAAGGACAAGAAGTGCTAGATGTACCCTCATCAGCCAGCCACGTGCCATCCAGCAATGTGACTTTAGAACATGATGGAGCTTCGGCACATAGGTATGCTGGCTGGTATCCGCTGCGAAACCAACATTTTGGGTAGCCAGCACTTCTGAGTTCACAGCATTGGTGACGGGAACAGGTTAGTTGTAGCAAAGTGGGAAGAACACGAAACGGAACCTAAGAAAGGAACACGTATCAGAGCTAAGTACTAAGCTCAAAGGTGTTGTTTCCAAGCCAGACGATAAGAGACGATCGAAAAGGTGTACAAAAGCTCAACCGAGAATCAACTTGATAAATTAGCTCAAAAACAGCAATGCGCCTTCAGAACATGTCGGAGCAGCAACTCAAAATCAACAGGAATAGTGAGGAAAATTCCCTTTTTCAGATCTAAGAACAGTACTTATGCTGGATATTTCCCAGATAAGGGAAATGAAAAGGGAACTGTAAGCTCCGATTCGTATCTAAGAATGTAGAGCTCTTAAGAGGCTACAAAACAATAAAAAAGGCGTTGAACTAAGAGGAGCAATTGAAGCAAAACGTGCCCGTGCCAGCTACGAAGTGAGCATTTTCTTCGAAAAACACCTTAGGACTCTAAATTAGCTTTAAGTTAGCGATGATCCCAGCAGAATGTTATTTCATGCGTACAAGGAGTTGCTTTCCGCTTGTGCGCCGACCACTGCAACCTTTTTGCTAGAAACGGAGCACACGGTCCAGTTAACAGCAACGGATAGTGTTTGGTGAAGCGGCGCAAACAAAGCTCGGTGTTGTTAAGTGGGAAAGGTACCGGAAGTGCAGCGCTATAGTTGACACCAGCGACGTGGCAGTAGCCCATGCTGAAGTGGTGCATACTCTATGAGTAGAATTAAAGGTTTAGGACGTATGAACACCGTTTCAGAAAGTTTTGCAGCGAAGCCACATAATGTACGGAGCTAATTCTCATGATGTAATTGGACGGTTTTTTTCTTTATTTTCCTCTCAAAATTCACAGATCAGAACATGTTGAACAGCTTCAACACACAACTGAGAACATGTACGAATCACCGATGGGTCATTTGTGTTTTATCATTTATTATTTGTCCTTTTCTTCAGGGAAATTCTCTCATTTTTCCCTGATTAGGGTTACTTCAAACTCTGATCACGAATAGACATTCATTTTGTACCGTAGCGCAGTGCTTTAAGGATATCGTACGGCCACTGTAGGTGCAGTATATGTATTTTCCTCCAGAACCTAGTGAAACTTTGCACAGCAGAGTTATTTGACATGCTGAACAGAAAATTCCTGTTCATATCGTTAGGTCTTTTTGTATACTTATTTCAGTCGTGCTGAAAGTATAGTTGCTGCACTATGGATGCTGTTTTACTAGAAGGAAGTCTCAGCGTGCGAAATAAACTTTACTTGTTTTCAGCGCACCAGATATGTCCCTGTTACCGTCACGTCTGTAAAAATAAGGCACAAATTTGCATTGGTTTAGAATGTGCTGCAATTGCAGTAATCCTCCGTTTTGAAACCTTTCACGTATCTTATTTCAAAATTTTCACAGAATTATGACGTCAGGACTGCAAGAAGCTTGAAGATTATTAGAAGCACTGTTTCAAATCGTTCTTTCAAAAGGAAAATCCTCGCTTTCTTCGTTAATAAAAGATGCGCGAATTCACGTCCCTTTTATTTCATTCCTATAAATTTGTTTAAAAAAACCATGTTCTGTCGGCTTTTACACTAAATCTGTCGAAGAAAAGTATCTTAGCAGGGCTGGAAGGTGTTTTCCATGTCAATGTATTTGCCTATATCTACGTCAGACTCTTACCACATTTTTCCTCTTTATAACGAATTCCAATGACAACCTTCCAATTGCAACATTTTCCGCTTTTAAAGATTTGAAAAAATGGCCACATTGCTGAAACACAAGAAAAATTTCATCTGCCAAGAAAATACGTAACTCCATAATTTGACAAAAAGATTGAGAAAGGATGTTGCTTTCGACAAAAATCAATGAAAAAAAATTGATGTCATTTTCCCATAAAATTGCGTGTTTTTTTTTTTTGCAGAAGAAATCCGCATTTCATATCTGTGAATTCGATATGTATAGTCTGGGTGGCTTAGGAAGTGCGCATGCGACTTTGTTTGCAATTAGGGGGTCCGCAAGGAGTGATGGGCAGGCCGATCACCTGATAGATCGATATAAAGACGGCGCAGGATGCGTCTCGTAGGAGAGTTCAGTAAATGACGGTAGGAGAACATTGAAACTTACAGAGGAAAGTGTAAAAATTAAGTCGAACCAGGTGATCAGCTGGCTAATACCACGCCACAGCCGTAAATGCAGGCAAAGTTCTAGACGCACTGCGTATGATAACCGACTGTAGGTATTTTACTGTAGAAGACATCTTCTTCATCTAATTCTCTCAAACATTCTTCAACCTTCTTTTGACAATTTTATATCAAGTGCATGGTGCTTTGGTAGTAGTGAGTAGCGCACACGAAATATATAATTTCTGGCTATGAAACTTCGACACAGTTCACGAATCGCCCTGAGTCGAAGCGCCATCGGCTTGAATGAACTGAACTGTGTACACGGGAACCACAGGCACTGAACACGAATCTTGTCCTTTGATGTGATTAGGACACTCTTTCAGAAAGTTACCTGAGCTGTCGGGAGCGAAGAGGTCTTGATTTCCAGAATGATTCTTTCCGAAAGTTTTTTAAAGGTTAATGACATGACTGCTTGCGGTTTTATCTTTTGGAGGACTGGATTTGCATTGGAGACGTGAAGTGATCACAGAAATGATGAGATGACTAACATGTAGCAGCTGGTGAGAAATACCACCAAGTTTGAATTTGCGCTATGATGGAGCTTCTTTCTTTGAATGAAGGCTGATTTTGCACACAACCCATATTGTTTACGGAAATTTAATGCCACAAATCATAATTATGCGTGGCGAGTGCATTTTCGCCAGCTTCGCCTGTGACATCACTGAAGTAACGAGAAAGATATGCAGATTACCCTCTTACTAATTCATTGTTTGAAAGCGTCATTTTTGGTTGAAAAGTCATTTCAAAACAAAAGGAACCCAGTGATGCTCAAAGAGCACTGAGTAAACAATGATTCACCTAGATTCACCAGAATTATAAGAACAAGCACCAAAATGTCCATACATTTAATGACCCCGCTTTTCATGGTTATGAAGCGGAAACAGGAAGTGCCTCAGTTCTGAAGGAGCAATTAGGAGTTATTTTATAGGCTTTTTTTGCAGGATAAAAAAGGTTGCACACTGAGAGAAGTGCACCGAATCACATACAATGTACTCATATGCTGGAAGCAAGTCTCCACTTCGAAGGTCCCAAGGGATAGAATATTCTGGACCCAGTTGACCAAAAAATGAGAGGGAAAGCAACAAAAGACCAAGATGAGTGCTGGTCCTGCGTCCAATTAGATTCTAAAGAGCAAAGCTGCGACAATTAGGGCAATAGTAGATTAGAATTGGCCTCAATCCACTAGGACGAGCATAAGAAGAAAATCCGCAAAACCCGCTTGTGAGCCACTGTTGCACTCTGTCGCGTCGCAAATCCAACTTTTTCAAATAAAATTTCCAGGTAGATTTAAAGGCCATAATACAGCACTTGAGAATAATTGCCTCGCATAAAAATTTTTGAAAAGCAATTCTAGTATGATTTTGTGATCAAAGGATATCTCAAAACGTGCACAAGATCACTGGTTGAAAAAAGCTGCAATGCCCCAGTAACTTCTTCGACAAAAGAGTACGTTCGAAGGGGGAACTTGCGCTTCTTTTCACTTTCTGCTGCAACATTAAATGTGCAACGCATCAAACGCATGAATAACACAAAAAGTCGTAGTGCCGTCTATAATCCCTCAAAGAATGAGCTCTAAACTCCGACAGAAAGAAAGGCGGAAAACTCAGAAAGGCATAGGATGAAGATGGAAGAGCAAACGTGGACCAGGGCTACGCACAACCAAAGCATCTCCTTTGAAGTGTCGCAACTTTTCTTATTTTCTCTTTTGATGTGAATATTGTAGTAATCTAATGTATTAAATAGTGCAAATCCTTGCCGTAGCCTATACAGGAAACAAGGTGAATAGGAGCGCCAGACAGATAAGGAACGAACGGAGTTCTCATGTGACATTAGGGAATAATGGACACTAATGGACACGAGAGTCATTTTTAGCAATTCAGTTTCGTTACATGCATGTTGCACATACTGTATCTGAGAATTATGCGAACCCGATGCTATTTATATGCATATTTCTCTCCTGGAAAACGGGAGCCCCCAATTTCACTATTTTCTACTGATGAAACTCTATTCCTGCACGAACACACTGCTTTTCAATTAAAAACATATCAACAAACAGATTAACTAGCAAGGTATCTGTAGAAAGTAGTTCTTCTCCGATTCTGTGTATGCATTCTGTCACAGAGATAAACCTAAAGTGCAATGAACTCTCCTGCCACCGCACTATGTGGAAGTGAAAAGTATGAAAAACTGGATGGATTGTGTGTAATTCTGTTGACGACACATTGAATAATGCTTCTGAATGAAAACTGATTTGATACAACAGATATAAACTGAATGGATGTGCTGACGTAAGAAGAGACGTGCACGCATGCCGTCGAAAAAAAACGTAGAAAACAGCTTTCATTAGAATATACATTGGAGGGGTACTGTCCGTGGATTGTCGCGGTCACGTTAAATAAAGTTGTTGCATTTTGACAAAACAGTTGAATTTGTCGCAATTCATTGCTTTTGCATAAAATGCAATGCATTAAATTGAATGCATTGACAAAAATTGCAATGCATTGCAGCGAATGCATTGCATCCGTTTTGGTTTAATTACCCAAGTTTGAGGTACTCTCACGCATTGCTTCGTATGCTGCACGAGTTGTCACCGTCTTACTAATTCCAAGTTGTTTCATTTCGTTAAAACTGTTTCATTTATTGCAATCCATTGCATTTTTTCAGCAATGCTTTGCATATTTTTCGATGCATTTATTTTCCCTTGGTTCTCTCACTCAAGTTTGAAGTCATCCCAACCGATACATTGCATTAGGATGCCATTATACTCCACGCGAAGTATAGCACAGGGTGTTGCCGCCGCCAGTAGCAATACCAGCGACAGGGGTGCAGGGTGCAATGTGTGCAAACCGTACCCATCATTGGCAGCCGCGGCTATGCCTCGCCCACAATCGACAGGTATTGCTACTGGCGGGGGCAACACCCTGTGCTATACTTCGCGTGGAATATAATCTCAGCCTAATGCAATGCATCGGTTGAGATGACTTCAAACTTGGGTGAGAGAACCAAGAGAAAATAAATGCATCGAAAAATATGCAAAGCATTGTTGAAAAAATGCAATGGATTGCAATAAATGAAACAGTTTTAACGAAATGAAACAACTTGGGATTAATGAGACGGTGACAACTCGTGCAACATACGAAGCAATGCGTGAGAGTACCTCAAACTTGGGTAATTAAACCAAAACAGATGCAATGCATTCGCTGCAATGCATTGCAATTTTTGTCAATGCATTCAATTTAATGCAATGCATTGA
This sequence comes from Ancylostoma duodenale, assembly GCA_000816745.1. Lineage (NCBI taxonomy): Eukaryota > Metazoa > Nematoda > Chromadorea > Rhabditida > Ancylostomatidae > Ancylostoma > Ancylostoma duodenale. The sequence goes on along the minus strand of KN732053.1, from coordinate 5,567 downwards.
AAAAAAATGCAATGACAACAATCGTAATGCATTGCATTGCAACGAAAGCAGTGAATTGCAACAACAAAACGTGATCGCGACAATCCACGGACAGGGTACCTCATCCATAGTGATATCAAATCTCCTAAATATTGTTCTCCCGGTTAACCAAGAGTATGAAAACCTCTGGTGATGGATTTGTTGTTGTGTTGCGGTCGTTTTAGCCGTAACCTGTTAAGAAGATGTGAGAACACCGGGTGATAGATTGGAAATCGCGTTTTTATATAGAGTAATATTTTTTCTGAAAACAATAGCACAACACTCTGGCCTAAAATTCAACCAGAACTACTATGAATGATGGTTCAACATCGTACACGCAGGAAATGACCACGTTCTCGAAGGATGTCGTCGCTGCTACGTACGTGCTGTGGAACAGCGGCTCACGCAGATTTTAGCTGTCTTATAGTTTTTGGACTTTTCTCTGCTAAGGAAATTCTTACCAACGGAAGCAAGCGGCATCCTGACATCGCAGCGTATGAGCTATGGGGCGATTACAAGCACGGCATCCGATGCGAAATAACAAAGAGAGGGCGGCTGATGATTCATTTGCAGTCAGATTTTTGGTTCGATTACCCATGTTCGGGTTTGTTTCAATAGATCGATTGTTGCATGGGTCCAGCCAGCCGATACAGCACCAAATCCTCTAAATTCTTTATATGACTTGCTGTGGTGCAATTTTACTTTCATCAAGGCCACAAAATACGGGAATGGAAATCCCAAAATTTTGATTGGTATTCTCACAAATTTATCTAAAAATCAAAAATTAGCTCTTCTGTCCTTCACATAGCTATGACTATGAAAGGGCTGATGAAGACTGTACAATGTCGGCCGACGTCTCGACAGGGTTCTCCGCTCCATCATCGTTGACCGATAATAGAGCTTCGTGCTCCCATGCAACACCCGATAATAATAGTCAAGCACAATAACTACGTGCAGGTTCAATATCAAGGACTAGATGCATGGTAGTCAATCAGGAAAGAGTGCACAAAATCTCACAGAATGAGAGGTTTCTCGGAGGAAACAACGTGACAACTATATGTACGAGGAAGGAAAGCCTTCTAAGTAAGCATAATGGTCACTCAACGTTCATTACCGGTGCAGATGTTCAGCAATAATATTCCCCATGCAAATGAAAAGTAACGGATAATCCCTCGTTCGACAGCGTTTATTAGATGCGGAGGATGAATCGAAATTCACCAACAGGCTGTTCAAACAGAGTATGACGAACCAGCATTCCTTGGAGGCATCGTATGTACAACGAGAGAGTAGGTCACAGTAGGTCGTTCACGTAAGCACACTTATTCTCAAGCAGTAGTTGGTACTCCATATTGAGTATTAGAATTCTTGAAAATCTCATAAAAGGAAGAAAAAGAGAAAAAGCAGGCGCTTTCCAAACTACAAAACAGGTGCTTTCAGCACTACAATATTATAATATTGGACAGAAAACCCGAGTCGCAGCCGTTTATGATGGCAATGAGCCGAAGGGACAATAGTCTTTGTACAAAAGATTCTGTCGAAAAAAACGGGCGGCGGGGCGTTTGGGCTCAGCTAGAAAAGGGGCGTGGCGAATGATGCCCTACGGATATACGAGTGTTACGATACTTCTGCTGACAGCTACCCCGACTCACATAGAAGGATGTGAATGTCGTGCGTTTCGACTACTTTTATTAACTAACAACGATGAATTACTGCTATGAAGCATTCAAAATAAAACTGTCATCTAAAGGGTCCACTCGAAAGAAAAATGTTCGAAAAATTTCAATAAATCAAAGGGAAGTAATACGCTTCTGAATAGGGACCAGATAGGATGTCGTGGAATCCCCTAAAAAATTGTGATGCAGAGTTATTTCACATGCTGAAGAAGAAGATTAGGTCTTAATGTGGATAAAAATAACGTCATTTGACAAAATGCACACCGATTCCGCGATCAGTACAGCCAGTAGCCTTCTATGAGAAAATTTCGGAGGGTTTTAAGAATTAGAGTTTAAGAATTACCCCCTCTGCGTGAGCCTTCCTGGCTGTCCCTGAGCGGCTGCGCGCTGCGTGCGTACCCGCGGGACACCGTCAGCCACGCCCCTTTTCTAGCTGAGCCCAAACGCGCGCCCTCCAAAAAACGTACAGCACTATAAAATGACGTAAAATTTCCAAGATTCCTCGTTTTGTGAATGGCTGGTTCTTCGACCACAATGAGGTGAGGCATATGAGTTGTAGTATGTCTCCTACAAAAAAAACATTGTGTGATTTTTGTGCAGTTACTCTGAATAGCATTAAGAGACAAATGCTTAGACTGCCGAACCGAAAACTATACAGAGAATGGAAAACAAGCAGAAATTGCTCCGCAGAACTGGAAATGTATTCGCTCCGACGAAAGGGATCTATGAGCCCGTTTGAGATGAATGGAAAGAATTTGCGATTATGGTCGCATCAAAGACCACCTACATAATACAATACTGCTGCAGATTTCATTGTTTCCTATGTACGAGAATCACCCGTGCACATGAATGGGGAGGTGGTCGATAGGGATTATTCTGTTGAGTGGTGGTAGTAGCTGAAAAATACATACATAGGGTGATCCAAAATTACGGAGACAAGGGCGCGATGCGCGTTTTTCGACTTATCTCGAGTTCTGGCATTTTGCATCCAAACTTCTGGTGTTCATCTGGTCAATTTTACAGCTTATTACAACACAATACCTAACACCATAAATTTCAGGGACGGCTAGGCCAACAGTCAAGCTTTATTCTATCACCCAATTACATCTTTCGTATAGTGTAGGCGCACGTGCTCTACCAACGTGTAGGATTTTGCAGAAGGGTCAATTACCAGTACATCAGAGAGTACATGGTGTGGGGAACAGAAAAACCCTAAAGTGGTTGCGAAAGACCATCTGCCACGGTAATGAGAACCAAGATTTGGTGAGGATACGCCGAAATTCGGAACGGTTTGGGCGTGTTCATCAAAACGAATCAGCAGCACTAATTGCACAGAGGGGGAAACACTCCCCAGAACTTCAAGATTGGGAGTTTGCAAGCCTAACAAGTTCCATTTCCCCACCCAAACACTGAAAAAAGAATGGGAAACAGCCTTAACAGAGGTTTTTGCCTGTTTTTGCCCAGGATGTCATGTCCGCTTCCAGATAAATCCTGTTTTCAGTATTCATCCGTGCAGATCTCTGGTTATGATACTCATACACGAACAAGAACAGATTCTACTGCCATAGAATTGTTTAATTCACAAAGCAAACGCTTCTAGAGAAGTTGGTTTATTTTAGGAGAAGGCACTACCGCGCCACAGCATGTGCCTAGTTCAAATTTTTCACATCTTTTCTCGCCGGTGGTAGGAGGAATCCTGAGATGTGACGGTAGATTCTGTTCATTGCTTGGTGGAAAATACCATACCAGGAACAGAACTGCCTATCTGCTTTCTGACGTTAGATATGAACCTTTTAGTGTGTCTCCGTAATTTTGGACCACCCTGTAGTTGTTTTCCGGGAGAAGCTGTATGTCGAGACATTAGACAGGAGAATAAGTATCTGATCTGAAACATTATGCGAGTCAGCTTATTTCCACATTTTTTTCAGAGAGTTCTATATCTACATACAGGGTGGACAAAAATACGATGAGAGAGAAAATTGTACCCAGAAAAAGAAATTATGTGTTGTTAGAAACATAGTCGTAGGATTGATGTTAATTGTCTCAGAAATAATAAAACACAACCATCCATTTCAAGAAAGCCTCCATTTGTTACGACAAAGGTCCCAGGATGTTGAATGAAGTATGTAGCTGCCGAACGCGTGAGAGTGTTGTGGTACAACTATTAGGTTTTCCGACAAATTATGGCCGTTTTGGAGGTGTGGGTAAATTTTCAACCAAATCCCGAAGCCGAGCCCTAAATGGTAACAGGCGCGGCATTTAGTAAATTCTGCTCTTGGCCTGGTCTAACTACTGCAGAACACCTCGAGCAGTATTTCCTTTATCAGAAAAAGTTACCTTTTTCTGGCATGTCGAGGTTTGTGGAATATATCAAGATCTCCCATCACTAAAAGAGACCCACTCCTACTGAAAATTTCCCAACACTCTTTATTAGAAGGACTAAAATAATTGGTGTCGCAAGTTGCTTTTGTTCAGAATCCACTTTGCCCATTTTTTGCTATGTTTAGTCGCCATGAAGGCAGAGCAACCAGTGATTTAGTTGCGCCCAACCTACGTAGTTTCTAACATTTTTATGGACCGTTTCAGAATTCTGGTCCCCCCTCCAGAAGAATGCATTCGTATCTGAGAAGTTCACGACCATCACCTGGTCAAAGTTTAAAACCCGTATCGTGCTTTTCTAGTCACAGCTCCTGTGTCCTTATAACACGACTATCTGGCTAAATGCAGAGTTATCACCAAATCCGGCTTTCGTTCTATTCGGGAAGAAAAATAGTCTAAAAATTGGAGAGCACAAAAACAAGTTTTGCCTCATCATACAATGTCGTCTGCAGAAACCATAAAAGAAAGGTAATTGACCAATCTTTTTGGATACAGATAGGCAGATCTTGCTCTTTATAATAATTCAGAGGATGTTCACCTACGTAGTTTCTAAAGTTATGGATTTACGAGCTTCCAAAAATTCATTACTAGGTTGAGGCCATTTATTGTGGACAACCTAATATACCCAATTTTTCTTGGTGCTTTCCCAACCAATGCAGATTCCGGAGAGGTTATGAACAAGCCCAGATATCGGGTATAATGAAAATCTAGTAGCCCCACTGATTGAGATCGGGGCAACTTGGTGGCCATTCAATGAAACCCAAAACATTATACATATACTTCTTGCCCAGTACATGAGCACTGCTGCGGTTAATGTTGTGGAATGATATCCTAGCCAGGTTTAACTTCAGAGCAGAGCACGTTTCCTTGGAGAGAAAAGAGTGTTTTGCAACCGAGAGAGATCGAGAAGGTGAAAGGGAGAGAAAATGATGTTACGGAGAACTTCCAGTGCATTTTGATAAATGAGCTGTGACAGAGTTAAATGTTATCCTATTTGGAGGCATGGGATCGGTTTAGCATAAAAATACCAGAAGTTATCGAATTGTGTACAAAGCTTCTTAATCGATCTGGTAAATGTAGAAGAAAAACTAAGGAATTCGACGGGAGCAAAATTGCAATGATTGTGGGAGAAAAGAAAGCATAGCATATTTATTAGCAACCCTTTGCAAGGTGCACTCAACACCCCGTCATTTGTATCTATCGCAACACCTAGAAAAGCAATAGCAATATAGGGTAAGAGTTCGTACAGTGCGTATCAAAATTACGTAAAGAAATAGTAAATTACATATTATCAAGTTGTTCATTATTTTGGCTCGTATTGGTTCCTACAAAATGGAATCTGCTCCATAGAATTCCCGACGTGCGCAAACCTTACGACCTTGTTTCACGATATACTCGACGGTTTTGACCAGAGTTGTTGCATATGAAAATTTCTTGTTTGCATCAAAACTACGTAAAGTCCTTACGCGCAATCGGCGGAAAATTTTCGAGCGTCCT
>KN732046.1:0-11433 GCA_000816745.1 Ancylostoma duodenale | reverse complement strand
AGTGGCGTAGGAAAAGGGAATGGGAAGAAGGTCAGAGCAATAAGTAGGCTGGACTTTAAAGGGTAGGCGCGCGGCGGGGACCATCTCTCACCAGTACACTTCTAATGGGTTGTCGTTGTAGGTGCGACGACTTGTTAGTCATTGCACCGGATAGATGGTACCACATAGTTGGAAATACATGCTGGAAGAGCTAGAAAACGATGTCAAGAATAAAATCTTTGTTGAATAAGTCGACGTAGTGGACTGATTGAGGAAGCCACGGGTCGCCTCGACTATTCGCGCTTGATAGCAATTTCCCACGCCGCCAGAACGAGAGCGGGCGCAGGAATTGACTTCGCGCGCGCGCGCGGCGCCAAGCTAATTTCGTCACAGCTCACTTGACTGACACTTGGCGTTTATTAAACGCAGTCAGCTATCAAATTTCTTTCACTCAAACGTCAACTGCTAACCATGTACGGAGGAGGAGGGGTTTTTTGGGCAGATGATGTCGCAGCAGGCGGGGGGGGGGGGCGACAATTCTACCTAGTAGGGTTAAAATTCTATAGCTGAAATAGTTCTATTTTCGTGCATGCAACTAGTGCAATGAAAACAACATACTCTCCGCTAAAAATCAGTGCTGAAAAAAAAAGAAATAGAAGACTAGAACAGATTTTCAGAAGAAAATTGGTCCAGATCATTTCAATATTTTTGAGAAGTACAGTGAGGGTCGATGGCGGTTGCCTTTTTGCGGCCTCGAGAAGCACGCCACGCAACCGCGCCACGCGCACCGGAATCGATGTCATCTGCTAGCGTTATGCTATTTCTAGCAGCTTTTCCACCCGATACTGGAAAAGATCATCAAACCGATAAGAAAAGCGCTACGAATAGCATTTCGGCGGCAGACGACATCGATTCCGGCGCACGCGGCGCGGTTGCGCGGCGTCCTTCTGGGGGTCCGTGGAAGGGCCACCTCCATCGACGCTCACTGCACACATATTTAAACAGTTTACCTTGGAGTGGTTTTCATTCAAACTTTATAATTCGGTGATTTGTAGAAAAAATGGGAAGTCTCGTTGGTTTCAGTTAAATTCGTGCGAGGACCCAACTATCGTATTGGGCGGTCTGTTATTTGACAAAGCATAGTGGAAGGAGGGGGTAAATTTTAGGATTTTACACAAATATACGCTGTAGAGAGAGTATTTATATCCATGCTTTTAAAATTACCTGCCACTCAAACAGGTTGAACAGAAATATGCCAGGGAAATAATTTTCCCGGAAGATTTTTATTGCGCTCTTCCAGCTCTGTCACCCTCCAGCTCAAGATTGGAACTATACATTCAAAAGAAATAATAGGTAATTTTGAGGAACAGAAAAATTGAAAACCGTTCGCAGTTCTTTTTCAATACCGCTACTACTCAGTAATCAGTTTGCAGTATGAGACATTTATTTCATTCTTCAATTTTCAGAGGAAAACCTGAATGGAAATGTGAGGCCAACGAAGAAGAGAAGAAGCAGAAAAACTGCTGTGTGGACCCGAAATCCGAGGAGCCGTCATTCCACAAATCACCTCATCTTGCTCAAACCTATAAACAACCCTATCAACCCTACACATCAAGCAACATCCCAGCTCCACGTGCCTACCAGAACAAAGGAGGATTCCTCCAACGCATGCGCGATCTCGCTAGCAGCGCTGCAGAAACCGCATCGCTCTACGCACGTCGCATCGGTCGCTTTCTCTATGGAGTCGGTTGCAAAGCGGCTAGGCTACTTCGCACCGTGGCTCAGTACATCTGGGCTTTCCTGAAGACGTTCTTCATCACAAGTGTACCGTCAAAGACTCTCCCAGCGACCCCGAAGCCTTTCCAGCCGAATGCACCTGAGTCACCGTCCTTTAATAAGGTGGAGTTCAAGCCGGAAGAGCTAGCAGAAGCCTACGAGAAGGAGAAGGTGCCGGATGGCCCCCGAACCCGAGGTCAGCTACATCCAAGAAAGACAACAGCTGCAGGAGCAGGCGCCCGCACCGATGCCGGCCGAACGGCAACCGCCTCCGGTGGCTATGCCTCGTATGTACGCAGCTGAGCGTCCCACGTACGAGTTGGACCCGGCGGCCTCGATCCAAGCACAGCGACATTACACGGATACCAGCCTGGATGGAAGAGATATGAGGTATTTTCAACTCCATTTGGTGAAAAAGCTTGCTAATAATCAAATAATCAGCTTTTCCCGTGTGATTTTCATATTTCTAGACAGTCCACTTTACTCAAAACCCTGAGATCTGACAAAAAACTTTGCCTTGGAATTTTGGCCAATCAGAGATCTTGGCCTTGTCTCTTCAGCTCTACAAATTAGCATAATGTGGGCGTGGCTTCAATATTCCTTATTTCTTGTCTTCAACAATGAAGGGGATTTGAACGATGCACAATATATTTAGTCATGTGCCCGTGTTCACTAATTTTCCAGGGTAATGTTATGACCTACCCGTTCTTCTAGGGTGGACGAGTTGTCCAGGCTAAAATGTGTGTACCTCGTGGAAGGGACTGGTCTCAATCAGCATTGAAATGTAATGATAAAGATAGCAAGAGGTAACATATTCTGCGGTAGAAGTTAACCTGTGTGGGTAACCGGGAACCACACTGGGTAAGCGGGAAGCTAGAACCTTAACCTTCCCGGGAACTTTCAAGAATACGAGCACTTAATGCAGTTTACAAAGAATGAGTGATGGGTAGACCTTTTGCCGGAGCCAAGAGCCCCTCAGGGCCTATATGTATCATTGAGACCACCTTGAGTAAATAGGTTGGCGCCCGTGTTAACGATGGGTAAATTCGGTTGGTGCTAAGACGTTTACCATGGGTAATCCCAATTATGTATGTGGCCGCAGGGATGTTATTACCTAGGTAAAGTATTGCTATTGTATGTTATGCATCATTCAAATGGGGAAGATATGATTTTCTTAGTGGGATTACTCTGAAAAAATGAGCTAGGAAAAGGACACATCGGCGGGAAAATGGATCATAAACTGAAGACCACGCCCACTTTGGACGAGTTGTAAACTGCAGGCCCCGCCCGTTGGAAGTGATACGAATTCTGATTAGTCCAGGAGAGACATCTACAGAATTTGTCGATCATCTCGACCGCAGCAAGCGATTAGAAGCGTTAGGAACCGTTAGTGAAGCTGGAGGAGGTCGATACGCATCTTTTCCACTGGCACTATCGCTTCCATAATAATAATCGTAGATTTTTATTCTTTTTGAAGTGGCGAAGCTTGGAGATTTCATCAATACGTTTTTAAGTATTTACTATCCAGTAAAGTGGACTGACTAGATTAAAATCAGATAGAAAGCAAGTCGGTGGTGGTAGCGACGTTAAACTGCACAGATCCTATCCGCTTATTTTAGTCCTAACATAGAAGAGATGCATGTCTCACAACAACATCCTCCTCCCGCTCCACCTCCTCCTCCACCACCAACACCATTCTCTAAGCCAGTACGAATTGAGAATACCGTAAATGGCAGGGAGGGCGTGGATCAGTGGGAGAGTGAGTCGTCGACGGCACGCAGCGCAATGACCGAGACACTACCGATGACCACGGTGAAACGGGAACCACCTGGACTTGGCAAGTTGCCAGCGGATGTGATGGCCGAGTTACATGGTGAGATTGGTCCGTATAATTCGGTTTTTTTTCTGTGAACTTAGATAGATATAGCTCCTAGAAATGTTTCTCGAGGTACGTCCTAAGCCACGCCCACTTGAACGAATTTTCAGCAAGTTTGGGCAGTTTACGTGCTTTCAAAAGAAGAGTAACTATATTTCAAGCCGCTATAATTGAATCTTCGACATAATGTGAGAGAGAAATGGATAGAACAAGTATCGTAGCACGGAGAAATGCTGTAAGAAGTGAATTACGCAGCCATATAGCCACATCCATATAGATTTATTTATCTATTTTAGATGCGTACATTGCAAAGCGAAAAATGATTTTGGACTACTTTTTTCAACTCTAAGCACCGCCCAAAAAGTAACAGTTGTCCTAATTTCCTCTACCAATCCTATAGCTTTTTATTCTTGGTATTTGAGAGGAAAGAAGATATTACAAGAGGGATTAATGTTGATCGAGCTTAACAGCAACAGTTTTCCAATTCCTTAGAAATGATTCAGTATGAATAAGTATAGAATGTTCGAATCAGTCCATGAACATGTGTAAAGGGTTGCATCTGGAAAGATTACCGCGGCCGAGCTCTGTGATTGGCCGTTCGTATGAGTTGACCAATCGCAGAGCGCAGCCGCGTCGTTTCCAGGTACACTCTACACCCTTGAAAACATGTAATTTATGCAGTTTCCCTCTCTATGTCGGTGCTTTTCCGATGTTTCTGGCAACCTTCGTTTTTTACACTGTACCTATATTAACCTTTAAATTTCAGCCATCTACGAGCTAACAATTTAGTAATTTAGTAATTTTAACTATATTATTATCAACTTATCAAAATTTGATATTCACAATGAGTAGTTTTCCTCGTTTCATGTTGACAGTAATAATTCTTTTGGTTTCCCAAGCTCCGCAGAGAACTCGAAAATTACTATCGAACCCCAAATTCTTTGATTGGTACTAGAATAAAACAAATAAATATCTAGAAAAAACAAATTAAACCCTGAAATTCCATGTTAGGAGACAATTTCCGGATTTCCTGGAATATAAAGTGTCGAATACGTAGATTTGTGAGCGAAAAAGTGATCAGAAAGCAGCTACAGGTGGTTAGAACTCCGTCCTTTCGATTGTTTCACATCGTTCCTGTGGGCGGGGTTATGGGCACACAACGTAAAATCTGCAGGGAAATTTAGTTTTCATCTCTCCTTTTTTCCAATTTTTTTCCCATGTGAAGAGAACGGTCTGCATGGGGCACGGCTGCAACTTAATTTCCGAAAAACTTTTTTCAGGTACACAAAAAATGCGCCAAGAACGCGAAGCTTCAGTGCAGCGTGAAATGACGCAAAGTTGTCATCCTGATATGGCACAGTGGAAGAGCAACGATAATGACAGGTTCTGCTCTTCGCTGCGGGACCCACCATGTTGTTGCGTACGTGCAGTGTTACAGGTATGACCGTTCTGCGACTGCGACACCATTTCGTGCCAGCAGCGTTGGTCCAACAATGCGTAAGCTAGAGCAGGTTGTGAGCAGACTGGAAGATTCCAGCGACAATGAGGCACAGTACGTGTTCAGGTGAGCGACCACTGATCGATTATTGATCGTGGTTTGTACGGACCGTTTATACTTCCAGCTTTTACATAGAATCGTGCGTGATTTAGAGCAAAGCCATCGGATTACATGATGGGCAAATCGGTCTACACACCAATTGAAGAAGCAGAGCAAATGCGTGATAATATCAACAGGTGAGTAGGTTCAGTATTCAGCAGCAGGCGCGAAGTTCTGGATCGCTCCTTTGACGCAATTCCACACAATCTCCCTATGCGCCACGTTTTTGCGGACCTCTAGCATCTGACGAGCAAAATAGAGATTGCTGTGCAAAATCGCGATCCGAAACTCGTCTGTGGATTACCAATCAAGGTTTTCCAGCAGGTGCTTGAACCTCAGCTGAATTGCTGGGTTTTACAGGGATAAACCAGCAGTGCAGAACCCATACGTAAATTATCCGTAAGTCATTAACTTGCTAGTTAGCTGCTAACTCACAGGAGAAGTGGAAAAGGGTAACCCCCATGTCGCATTGCCGTATAAATATCATTTTGCCCTGTTGCACTGAGAATTTTTGCTTTCACTGGATCCAATCGAAAACTACTGAAACTACATACTAAACTATGTCATGCAGGACCTTTTTTTGCTGAGTTTCACACCAGACAGGTTTCTCTTCAATCTCCGCAGTCAGCACTTTTTGCACTCCCATTTCACAGAAATTGCTAGCCATGATCCAGTAGAGCAATATGTGCTTCTAACTAACAACAAACCCGGATTGCTCATAATACCTTTTGCTGTGATGTTTACAGTAATCTTCCCCTTTCTGAAAAAGCAGCTTTAGGCTTGCATCCCACTAATCAAATCTATCAGTTGCCCACGAATATATTGGCAATCTGCCAGAAACTAGAGGCTTGATTCTAGTAGCAGTCAAATAAGATCTAGTAGGGTAATTACCTATGAAAACTGTCCAGCAGGAACAGCGTAATCCGTCGACTCCAGAGCCCGAGAGCATCTCCTTTACTTGCTGCTGTCCTCGTTTGCTGCTGATGCTTCATTCCTCTTAGCAGCAATCCCGAAAGGATGGCAGCAAGTGAGGGGAAGAGGGCAGCAAGTGGGCAAAGATGCTTGTAGACTTTTGAACTCGAGTTACTTCACTATTCGGGCTGTGTTCGTGCTGCACAGATATCAAGCCACTTGCATGGACGTTTGCCGTTTATAACCTATCAGTTGCTAACCAAAAATCGTTTATATGGGTGTGCATCATAATGGAGGGAAACGGAGCGGTGCCATTGTTCCGCGATTGGTGCGTCCGAACAACTGTTACCGCCTAACGTTGTCGTCCCCATTCATGCACACTTACAGTGTACGTTCACAAGTTTGAAAGTGAACAGTGGATGACCTAGAAATGTAAGGCGGGAAACGGTGTGTGAGCGCACCAATTGCAAAGCAGCCGCCTTCATTATGTTTACTCATGAATCACACACGCTTTCATAGTTTTGGAAAGCTAAAATCTTAACCGCTAAAACACCTTTCTCGCTGTTTAATCGCCCAGATTTTTTGGCAGTGCCATAAAATCGCATTCACCATTAGTTGTGCCGCAATGAAAACGATAAGTATCGATCGATAAGTGTTGGATAGTAATCACAGCGCAGATATTTACTCTCTCACAGCTTATGTTTTGAACAATCGATATCCCAGATGGGTATCTGATATCTCTGAAGTAGTTCTGAGTAAAGACTGACTGGATTTCCTCAAAACGTGGTTAAGTTTGGCTCGATCGAATTAAATGAGTAATCTTCACAATTCGTCAATTTATGGAGTCGATGGACTATAAACACTGCTCAGGACATTGCTTAAATCAAATAGGAGAGTGAAAAGCACGTAAACCCGTGAACATACTAAGTTAAGAAACTGCTCTGCTAGCGGCAATGTGCGACGCTACTAGCGCCAGAGTTTGCTCGGGATTTTGTGCAACTTGAATTTTTTGACAAATTTGTTCTGCAGAGGTAATAAAAGGATCAGTCAAAGTGAGGCACATTGCAGTCATTAGTTGCAAGGAGTGTGGCTAGTGCACTGGATATTTCTGGAGTAACACGTCCCTTGGGACAACTAACACAATCGAGTGCTCTTAGTGCAAGGGCGGTTATGACGCAAGTACATCCTACTAATAGCAACATGTACGCAGATGGATGTCAAGACATCAAACCAGCGATTTTATGCTTCGTACATGCTGCACGTGTGCAACGCTCATTAGTGGGACATGTCCGAAAAACAGCTTCATACTGCAACCCTTGAAATCGTTATACTATGAGGGCTACAAAACTTATTTCAGACGATCGCTCTATGAAACTTCTCGTCCAGTCACACCAGCACACAGTGTCAGCGGACGTTACACACCGTTCGGTCAGGAATCCTATGCCACGACACCGTACAAGAAGTGAGTGAAAGCTTAGAAAGCGATTACGGTAGCTTTAACTGCCCAGTGCATCGAAAAGCAACGGAATTTCCACTTGTTTTTCTCAAAGAGAGCACAAAGTTGCTTACACACCACCGTGCGGTTGTCAGTTTAACACAAAACAACAGCTGGTGCACGTTACTACGCCTGTCTGCAAAAAGTGTGCTCCAATCGGAAACTCGCTTTGCACGAATGATGGCTGCACTCACTAGAAGTGCAACTTGTGCTCCTGTTGTCTTTTTCTGAGCCCTCTTCTTTTCCTCCTCGTTTTTCTTTTTCCACAGATTTTTCTGGATCTTTATGAGAGTCATTAAGGTAATTGTAGCTTTTTCGTAGTAAGATATTGTACCTGCCGAAAATATGTAGCTTCCCAGCTGTTAGGATAGTGCTAGAATAGAAATTATTTTTTCATCAGTAAAAATCGTGGATGCTCAGGTGGAATGGAAGCGTATTGGAACCCATCTACATCACCAATCGTATCTCTTAAGAAGGAAACTTATTCGTGCAAATCCGTGCCTTGGCTCGGTCCACAATGGGCCAGCGAATGGCTCTCACGCGTAGAAACTGTAATTCTGCAACTGCAGCTGTTCCTAAATTGACGTATGGAAACCGCCTACTTAGTGGATTTAGGAATTTCCTGACTGAATCACCGATGCAGATTCCAAATATTGTTTTTTTTATTCAGCAAAAAAAAAACCTGCGGAACAAAATAAGAGGTGAATATTCTACGTTCACTTATCATATATAAACAAAATACGTATGATTACAAAATTTCATTGTAGTTACGTGAAGTAGCGCGGCTTTTCCTAATTTAAACGCAACCGCTCAAGTATTTTTTCTTATTTGAACAGTTTTAAGCAAGGTTAATATTAGATTAATTTCCTCAATGTTCAGCTTTTGCGATGATTCCTTCTAAAAATTGCAGTTGGACAAAATTGCTATAGAAGAAAATGGCCTACATTACTAGAAAACAAAGTGTTTTGCAAAGTTTTACACTTTCTGCGTTTGCGAGAATTTGTCCCCAGCAGGTCCCTGCCAGCAACTTGTCTTCTGAGTAGGTCTTGGTGCAAAAAGTGAGCAAAATTATACATATATTATATTACAGTAGTAATGTCAAATAAATGTTACAAAATTAATTGTAATACATGCTGATTCATAGTGTTAGTAATTATGATGTAAATAATACATTTGGAATAAATAATGTATAATATGTGCAATAATTCATATACTCTAAGCAATAATCCTGGTGTTATTTGTGCCCTTCTATATAGAGACTAGTTAGAGTCCATACATATTTTTCCAGGTCACGAGAGTCTTGCAAATTCAATAATAGTAGTAGTTGTAGTAGTAGTTAGTAGTAACTATGCTAATATAATAATACAGGGCACTCCAAACGTGACAGAGACACAGAGTTTCTGCATGTGGCTCTGGTTTCTCCGCTTCTGCCAGCAGCAGACAACCCCAATGACACGCTGCGTCGTGGCTCGCTCTTTGCACACGGCCGTTTGGAGTTCCCTGTATGAACTATGTATAAGTATTTGATTTAGTTACTAAAATTGATACAAAATATAATTTTGTAGGACTATTTAGTATAGGAACACTTCAAAAAATAGTCTTCATATCTCAGAATTAGCGAAGACCACAAAAATTATAGAGAAAGTCATATAATTAAACTGCTTCAATCAAAAAAAAATCCAGCAAGGATCTCGGGAGGAATATCAGCACATTCAGCCCAAAGCCAGTAGGATAACTCAGAAGCTCAAGAAGAAATGTAACTGGATTTCTGTTTGAACAGCTGAATAACCCTATCTTAGGAGAATACAGCGAATAAGAAGCGCTAAAATCGAAGCGGCGTTCGTACTTTGCAGTCTCGTACGCACAACAAACCCCAGCGTACACGAACAATTCAATTTGCACAATCTACTAGGTTCGTCAATAGGCGTTGTCCGCAGAGCACAATGATGAATTCTGCGAACGATTCAGTTTTGAGAAGGGGACATCTGCCACAAATTGACAAGATCAGTTTTGCACAACCATGCAGCCGCTATCTGACCGTAATTGTGACGTGAAATGACGTGCATGATCGTGTGCAATTACACCATGAGCTTTTATCCGACGAGAAAATGTCTGTGGTGTTCGATTCTGCACGTTTTTGCAAAAAAGTGGAACTATATTAATTCATCAAAGGAGTTGCACATGACAGTACAACTCGTACGGGAGCAGTAGTCACGCCCCAACACGCTTGCGGAAGGACCGCAGCAGAAAGGTCTATAGCGTCAGAGAAATAAAATGTAGGAGAGCCGCAGGAGCTATGTAGAAAGAATTAAAAACTCCTTTCAGTCCTTCTGGGACTTCATTGAGCTGCAGCTTCATGTTTTTTTTTTGAGGTTTTATGGATAGAATTAGCAGCACATTAGCAGTATATTAGCAACAGCTCCCCTTTCTTCACCTAATAAGCATCACACGATCATGACATCCGAACAAAGGGGGATTTATTTTGAATATTTGCTTCAAAGTACATAATTTCTCGAGGAAGTTGTATGTATTGCATGTTTCTGACAAAACCTGTGACAGGTACCACGCAGAGAAAAAAAAACGAGGGATGTATGCGCGTTACTTGATGCAACAGGCTGTGAAGAAACTAGGGGACCGATGTAGTTTTTCCGAGATTACAGTGGAATTTACGTAGGTCACGTTATTGCGAAAAGGTTGCGAAGCTATGATTATTGTTTATTTATTTGTTTTCTACATACTTATGCATGTACATATACATCGTAACTGATGTGCTTAGTACCAGCAATACCAGCAACGAATGAAATATGTATATATAAGACAAATGTTATATGGGTATATAATAGCTGTTTCGGTGATAATAACCCATCTAATCATGCAAAAAATCCAGGAAAATGCTATAATGGTTCCACGTCTCGCGGGCAACTCGTCCATTTTTGGTGTCCTTTCCAAATTGGATTTTTTTTTCGGAATCTCTAATATTTAGAATGTTAGAATTCAAACGTATGAAAATAGTCTTTTTTTTTCGATTTTCTATCCGCTGCCAATAGTTCTGAGCCAGAGAATGAGTGTGTACGGAACGTCAGAGACACAAACATTTGAAGGGAGTGTCGCGTGACTAGTGTTTTTCAACTGGGAAGCTGAATCGAGAGAGATTAGAGAGATAGATAACGCGAAAAAGTGTGCGGTATCTAGAGAGGTAGGCGAGGAAGACCAGTAGCATACAAAACGAAAATTGCCATAGCTTTTAGTACAGACTACAGCACTAGCGGCTTTCCACATCTCCCTCTGCGTCTCTGACGAACTTCTGGATCAAAAAATAATTCTTCTGGTCGCAAATTACTTGCCATTTCGCCTGTGAAATCCAATTAATCCTTCTTTTTCGAATTTCACATTAAAGGGTGCAGAGAGACGGGGATATCAAGGCCATGGCTAAATCAACTCAAAAACCCGTGTTGCCTTTGGATTTATGGGGTCGAACCCTATGGATACCTATGGATACGCGGGGGATAACCGTATTACTGTGACAAGTAGAAAACTTGGAGCGGTAATGCACTTAGCGTTGATAAAACCCACGCCTGCCTGCCTTATTTCACAGAGGTAGCCAAGGATACCATGGAATCTGCGTCTGGCAACTAGTGGTGTGAATGGAGCGACTTTTTTTTAAATTAGAGCACGTTTGCCGTGCTGAAACGATTTCGCTATTTGCAAAGGATGAAAATCGGCTGTTATCGCGTTGTTTTGCATGTGGACGAGTTTACGCACGTTTTCATCCTCAACAAACGAATGGATCCATTCGTT
>KN732037.1:0-11442 GCA_000816745.1 Ancylostoma duodenale | reverse complement strand
CGATCTCTTTCTGCTGCGGTCCTTCCGACGTTTTGTCTGAGTATCAGTCGTTGCACTTGTCTCACGTTGTCAAAGGATGTTCTTCTCTATACACAATTTTCGAGTAATAAATTGGATAAGCAAACGTGAGAGAAGAGAGCATTTCAGAAAGAGTTGATCTTCATGCTTCTGGAGCTTTATCATTTCTTCATTCATTCACTTACTCAGTTCATCATCTAGGTGTTGCATCAGGAGTCGTTGATAACTTGCTATAGAAACGATGAGGAACACAACCAGGCTAGAATAACTGACAAGCCACAGCACGCCAAGACAAGCGAGAACTCGATGAAACACAAAAGCTCAGAGACACGCATAGGTACCCACAAGTACCCACAACCTTGCTCGTAGCTAGAAAAATAGGAAGTAGGGTTGACCCTAGTTCTTAAAACTGCTTTCAATTTTACTCCCAAAAGTCCTGCTAGAAAGCGTGTGCAACGTGTTAAGTCGAAGTGTGTTGTCTGTGCCAGAAACCATAAAGGGCAGGTACAATGACATCACATATTGGGTTGGTGCAAAAATAATGCGCGTTTTCTTGCCTTTGATTCCGAACCTCATAATTCCTTTCAAAATCAATCTTTTCCAAAATGCTTGGAAATGTTGTAATCCGCAAATCTTTAGCTACAAGGCAGATGTTCCCCGACTACCGTACAATGCTGACAGGGCCTTCTAGGATCGACGAACTTTCGGAGGGCAATTTCGGTATCCCTTTTGTCTTCGAGAAAATTCTTCCGGAAGAAGTCGTCCAAGTTCTCGGGGAAGTGGTAGTCGGTGAGCGAGAGGTTAGTCCGAGCTTCCTAGCCCAGTTGTTCCATCTTGTGGAGCATCTGTCGTGCAAGGTCTGCCTGGACGATGCTGTGTAGGAGTGTAGAATCCATTCTATTGAGCAATACTGGGCTCACACAATGAAGTTCCTAATTTATTTCATTTACATCTTGAAAGTTCTTCCCGAGGAGAAAGAGTAGGTGGTCTGTAATGAGTGGTTTTTGTGGCAGGTCACCACAAAGTCGCCGTGACCTTATTTTGGTGTTTCTTCGGTTTCTGGGAGTGTTTCGGTGCATCTTCCTTATCCAACTGTTGAGCAAGGCACTTCATTTTGTCGTAGAGGGTCTATACTTCATACTATATTGCTAAGCGACCTAGTGTCTGGTCGCAATTCTTTCACTGCAAAGGCGTGAGGCAGACCTCTCAACGAGGATCAATCTGGTACTCGTTCAGTATGCGCGACATCTACTCGTCGAGCTTTTTCATCCTCCCATTCTTAATGAAGGGAAGGGTGGTCTGACAACAATTACCGGCGAACTTCTGCAAAACCAAATATGTTGTTCTGAATGGGTGCCCTTTGATAATTGTCATCAGCTGGAGATCGCAAATCCCAGCAAGAGACAAGCGACATTCCTTACTTTCGAAGCAAGGCACACCAAGTCCAACAATCCGGAAGCAGCCTGGTGGGATGCATTCGCTCACACTTTCTTTGCCAAAACGATGGTGGTATTCGGAGCGGTTCCTGCTGCGATGCCACCGAGTTTCAGCTCGCTGAAGTGAGTTTGGCAAAAAACTTGTTTTGGCGCCTTTTGTTCCAGAACTAAAAATTCACCAAAAACATGAACTTCATTCGAAATGCACAGGATATTCGAAAAGGTATGAAATTTGCTACAAAATCGTTACAACTTGTCATACCGGTGGTAAGAAAAGGTGGAACTTCTCTGCACTCAAGATGAAGCAACGAAAAACGCGCATTATTTTTGCACCAACCTAATAGTTTAGTAAAATGCTAGAGTCCTGTAGCAGTAGGCGCTGCAAGCTTTCGGTAGGTGCCAAACCACCGAGATAATCATGTCTTAAGAACGTAGCTGGATTAGAGACAGACAATTATTTGAGGTTTGCCATCTGATTTTTCACAAAGAAAAGAACCAGTAACCTGTGGAGATATTGTCGTAGACGTTGCACAGTGTGCACTTTCGCAAAGTCATTCCAAATGTATTTTCCACCCACCATAGCAAATCGCGATTACTGAACCAAAGTATCCGCTGATAGTAAACGTACACGATACGAGTGGTTTTTTGCGAGGCATGATTAGGTATCAAAAAGATACCATTCCTCTCTAACACGAAAACACATGAGTACTTCACAAGTTCTCTCTGTCGTCTATGCTGGCGTCTGAATTTCCTATTTCAAATTACTCACATAGAACTTGGAATATGCTTTCATATTTCCTAGTAACCACACTTCTCAGGCATAGGGAAACTCGTCTGAGAAGTGGGCGATTAAACACAGAACTTATTTCCGTTCTTGGGTGGATTTAAAAAAGGTCCATTGAATACGCTAAAGAAATATGTAAATGGCTAAAAGTAATCCTCCTGCATACAAGCATATGTGTTATTTTGTGAAACACTTCCATTCAGAACGAAACCGCTATTCTCTTGCACAGATCATTCCAGCATGTTTCAAAAAAATGAGCTCACAACTCCGCAAAGACTTCAGCTTTCAGAATGTCATTGTAGCCCTTGTACGGGATACTGTTGTCCTTCACGAATTCGATCTGAGCAACACCTAGAATTCGTTAGACTCGCTGCAATAGTGCACATCATGGAGCAAGTGAGGAAAAGCGAAGAGCTACTTTTCAGGTTATAGTTTGAAAAAAAGGATATTGAAATTATGGAAGTGCGGATCACTCAGAGGAAAGAGGAAGGAAAGAAAGAACAGAAAAATTGATAAAGAAAATCTTAGTTAAAAGTGGAGTAGTATCGTCCTCAAGGAGTTCCTATGTTGATCTATCGCACGGGCGATAACCTTTCTCTGGCCCATCCTCAACAAACTTTACCAGAATTGTTAGGATTCACAAGTTCTCTCTGTTACTAGAATTGTTAGGATTCAGAAGATGTCTATTTAAATTAATTTACCGGAACCGATTAGGTTGTTTATGTGAGCAACAGTCCAAGAACTATGATTCTACTAATTGCAAAATCTCACGAAATATCTAGCAGTTTAATATGTTAGCTCACGTCAGTCTCCTCATGTGGAAAGGTATGCAATGCAATCTTGAAACTGGAACTCATATTTACACGTTTTACATTCGTATTTGTTTTAAACTTGCATAGAGACTTAAATTTATGTGGCGCAGCTGCTGTATGAAAAAAAAATTATTCCCCATTACATCATTTTGCACCCTCAGGTTCTACTGCAGGGCAGTACCGGACGCAGGAAGTGGGTGGGAGAGGAGGGGGGGTGTGGAAGTGGTTTCTCCGCCGCTCCGGGGACCACTATGGAAAATAAAATTAATAAAAACATTTTTTATAACAATAAATAATAAAATTATTTCGAAAATGATAATAAAGATAAACAATCGAAAATGAACTAATACAGGGTTTTTATTTGTGAAGTATTGTATTGTAAAGTAATTTCGAAATTTTGGCGACTCACACTCTTGCGTCTGCCACTGCTGTAGGGGTGTTAGAAATTAGCGTTAAACCATGGCCTTTATGGGTCTTTTGCAGTGCGTAGCAGCAACAGGCTAAACAGAGTTTATGTACTGAAGTGTGAGATTATTCGCCTATTTTCCAGAAAATAAATAATTTTGATCGGTTAGATGTTCGAAATTACACATTGTGAGCCGGGGACCTAACCCACCTTGCATGTTGGCATCAAAGTTGCCACCCTGGTGACACCTCTGCCTACGAGAAGACAACTTTAGGTGCCAACTAGGCCCGAAACGACGTTCTATGTACGAGGGTAGGTTGAAAAGTTTCTGGAACGACAATGAAAACAAACTCAGGTCCTGGTTCTTGAGTTATTTTTTAGCTGAATTCTGTCAAGGCTCAGCGCACTTGGTTCAGGCGGGAATGGGGAGGGGTGGGAAAAAAGAAAAAATGGGGTCTTCGAGGCTTTTGGGACCAAAACGGAAAGTTAAATTGTTAGGAATATTAATAATAATGAACAATTTACAAAAATTGCTCCAAAAATAATAAAAATTGTAATAAAAATATAGTATCAACAATAAACTCAAGCAAGATCTGAAAAAAAAAAACTCTTGATGATAGGATTCAGTAGAATATCTCTTTTTCTAGCTGCTTTTTGCCCAGATTGTTATAACTCTTTATTCCTGATGGTAGGATTGTAGAGGAAGGAAAGCGCTTTCAGAAGATATAGTGCATGTTAGAGAAAAATGGTGGGAAAGGGAAGAGATGGGAAAAATTGCCACTAAAAAAGGCGCAACGACTTAAGTTAACACTCAATAGATGAACAGCGAACGACGAAAACTGTACGACACTCCCGGAGGACAAAATGCTAGGAAGACCGCTCAACTCCTAGTGAGAGAAGATAAATATTAGGTCGTCAAGTTTGAAATGTCGGGGTTTTATAGTGCCATGACAGTCGATATCTCCGATTCAGATTCACTAGATCACTAATTTTTCTTTTCTTTATAAAAGTACATCCTCGCTATTTCCTTCCTAGTGTTTTGATCGGCTTTAAAGTTTTTTTGTCTGAGAGCAACATTTGTGAAACTACTCGTTCACCAAAATTCGTTCATTTTAGAACATGTGTTCAACCGAAGAGCTGCTAGAGCGAGAACAACTCGAAACATTACGGAATTGTTAAGATACCATGTAGCTAACAAATGCACTGGAAATAGTTTTTTTTTTCGAGAAGTCTCTTTCTAGTTAAATAAAGCTGCGAAGTGAGCCTTGCCTTGCGACCTGGATAACGATGAGCTGGAAGCTGTAACGGTAGCGGAGAGGTGTCAAACTAGGCCAGCATAAGCAGCAATGTTTGACGTTCATAACCCAATAATATTTCCATACTTCAGGCAATATGACAAAGTAAAATGGTTCGATAAACGAATTTTTCAGAGTTTTGCCGTCATAAATTAATGCCAATTTTCGGCCAGTCTCACAAAACGACGCTGCTTACACCAGAGGAGCAGGGATAGGAATCTACCTGCCTTTCGCTGTGACAACAAATTTTGGAGAAATTTTGCTCGACCTGACCACAACTCCTTCTAGGGATTGGCTCACTTTGCGCCCGTAAGAATGTTCAATTTTAAACATTATTTTCAAAACCCCAATCGCTACTTTATCGCCATTTGCCTCCCACACTCCTAACCTGTTGGCGCAGCCAAGCCACCGTTAGGATGTCAAGACTGTGCAATAGTGTAGGAGCATATTTGGATTAATTGAGCCGCATCTTGTTTGAGAAACAATATTCAAGACCTTGTCATTCAAAATCAAACATTTCATACTTGTCAACCTAATATAATACTTTCCCAGTTGTTGTGATGAAAACAATAAATTTTGTTCATAATATAATCATAAAAAACCAAAGGGGGATAAAAACAAGCTAATACGAAATCCATTTTAGCGAGAAGAACAATTCGCCGACTCATTCGCAAAAGAACACACCTCCTCCCTTGCATCCGTTCCTGGAAAAACCTGGTGTAAAAGTAGTTGGCTGTCATGAATGCAATTTCATCTTAGGGAGCGAAGGCCATGCGACGTCTAACGACGAATTAATATGCAATGCGTGTCTTTTTTTTCCTCCTCGCAGGAATTTATGGCGGTATTGTGTACGAAACTGCAGACAGTGAAGTCCACCCTGTCTATCACTAAAGGTGTATCCTTTTGTTTCCTATTTATAAGTTGTTTATACCAGTTCCTTAATGCGAAGCTCACCCACTCACGCCACTTAGGCTGCCTTAGTGCACAAGGGCATCTCGTTCAATATTTCGCCGTCGTTACTATAGGATACCTAAGGGTCTTGTGTACGGCGTTTCACTCGCCTTTTACTCGGTGAACGCGGCTCGAGCTCTCATGTACATAGCTACAACCCATACTGCAAAGCCTAAGCTTGTGATTTAGCCGTTAGTTACATTCATATACGATGCACATTTGCTGTAAAGTCTACAGCTGCAATCAAATGTGTTTTTCAAAGCAGAACCTAACTAAAACATGAGTTTTACTTCAGATTCAAAAAATCTAAAAATTGATAATTTGGCCCCTGGTTACCAGAGTCTCACCCCACTTCTTCACAGCAGAGGTCACGATAGCTGTACGATAAGTAACGTATCTCTAAGAACTTTCTGAAACAACATAATGAATAAGTCGCGAGTTACAGGAGTATGATTCTTATTAATATTCTAGCACTGTATCCAGTGCTGCTATAATACAAGTGTTCTTTTTGTAGCCTCACTCTCTTCAAATAATTCCAAACCGTCATATGGTTCCTGTTCAATCGACTTTTTCAGTTACTGGCCAGCCAGAGCGAGGTGCATCCTTAACATCTAAATTTCCGGATAGGAATCTAGCAAAACACTCCTGGTCCTTCGTTCACTAACAGCATTTTCGCCGTTTACTCCACTAATTTTTTGGCATGTTCTTACGGCGGTTTTGCCTTTTATAGTAAAAAAGCATCACATACCTATTTCTTCAGATATTTCATTCATTTTCAAATTAACGTAACTTCTCACACGAGCAACGAATTAGAGAACGAACTTGGCAAAAATGTGAGCTGGAATGTTACATTCTGAGCATATGTTTTCCCATCCAATCTGGTGAGCGTCGTTCGAGATAAAGCACTGAGAAAAAGCTTGCGGCGAAAACCGCGGAGACTTCTCATACGACCTAATATATGTATTGTTGGCCAACAATTCTTCGTTGGTCAAAGACCTATCAGTCATTGCGTCATTCAGCACTTCGGACTATATCTTCATTCGTTTTGGTGTTGATGTGAATCCTTCTGATCCTCGATAACTCTACCTCCCTTCCGTGTTTTTCCTAGAGGTGATTACAACAGAATTATTGACGAGTTGCCACTGATTGATTTCGATTAATTCGCTGTAGCAATTTTCAGCAAGATGGGCGCTAAGTACAATTTTCTGTCACTCATTAGTAAGTACCTTCTGCTGGTACTCCCTGAGACTCCTTTTCCTCAAGTTTGAAGATACATTCTTCCACAGGAATATAGTGAGAGTAGCGCGTGAAAGATGCCGATGTGAACACAGGACAATAAAATCAATTCATATAGAGTCGGTATCAGTGAACAAAATAGTTTCATTGTTGCCTAAATGGATAAACAATAGACCGTGGACAGTGGGTAGGATGATTGCGGAGGGAGGCAAAGGGCATCTTTCCGAGCGGACTGGCTTTGATTGGAAGTTGGTTGGCACAAAGGGTCCCGGCGTTGGGCGGCCGCACTGGGCACGAGCTGTGGCAATAAAGAAATTTCCGAGCGCTGAAGTTAAATAATTTTGAGGTATTGACCCAGGACGGAAGCGGGAACCACTGCGTTGCGGGCATCTGCACGATAGGAAGATTGGAATTGGACGATGCTGTACAAGATGGCTGGTAGCAGAGATTCCAAGTTCCCAAGGAGAGACTGCCTTTGGGTGAAGGGGATCACCTCTCTGGGGCCATCCGAAAAGTCGGTCATTTCGGGATAGAAGTTCATATGTGTCGTCGGAGGGATGGCGGCGTCCTTCTCGCGTCCATGCACTGAATCGACTGTCCCCAACTAACGCCGGTTGTCGTTGCGAAGTCTCCCACTTCGCGCGATTGCTCCTTGTAAAAAGAAATTATGCAGACAGAAGTAGTGGAAACACTCCTATCACTCAATCAATCAGCCATTAGGTCCAGCAGCATCTTCCTGTGCAAGGTATTCGCGCCGCCTACCCGCTTTGTCGGTATTCCTGCTATTCCAACAGCAGAAGTGAGTGGACTCTTGTTTAGGTGGAAAATCCCTAGGAGATCGGCTAAATCGCAATTGGCTAGTGAAATAGCGGCACCGGTATCGACCAACCCCAACATCGAAATATCGTTTGCACTGACAGAAATTTCAGTCACAAAGCAGCATATAGCCAGTAACAAAGCAGAACCTCGTGCTAGTGATTCATTGTAAGACATTGATTGAACTAAAACAGACTTTGAGAGGTCATTCCTTTCTAGCGTCGAGTTCTATGCTGGGTTCGTCAGAACGATCTAAGGAAACCCTGAGAACTATAAGAGACTGAAGGGGTTCTACTGCTGTTGAGCCGCTGTGAGGAGGGTGGTAAAAAATTGAATCCTGAGTCCCTGAAGATGTTAACCTGCGAAGACTGGGTGAGCCTTTGGTTCTGGCTCAACTTCCTCAAAATCACGAGAAATTCAAAGTTCCTGCAATTGATGGTCCTGAACCAGCTCACTGAGGTTAGTGAGCACGAGCTGAACATTTCCCACAGATCAAAAGCAAGACACACATCGATAACGATAACGATAACAAATTTTTGAATGTCTGAGGAGGAGAGTGAATTTGAATGTGACGCAGTTGAATTTCGCATGTCATCATTTAAACTTGGAAGGGAAAAGGAAAACAGAAGCGGAACGTTTTTAAACTTCATCCAAGCAACCATGCAGCGATCGATCCTTCCTGTCATGTGGTTCTTTTTGTGTCTCACATTACTCATAGCAATTTCAGTCTTACCCGCAGCCTTACTTCATCGCATGAGTTTTCCTCTCAATCGAAGGTGGCGGAGGTTCTTTCATTTTTGTAGTTTTTGCCACAGTGATAGCTGACCCTCTTCAGATCAAGCTCTCGTCATTCTCATCTTCAAATTTCGAATGTTGGAACAACCAAATATGTGTTTATTACTTATTATAATATGTATTTCGCACTAGTTCCTACTTGATATCATTACTCCCATAAATTTTTGAGACATTTATGTTCTAGCTGTCTCAAAAACCACAGGAGAAATTTTTTTGAATCACACCTTCGAAGAAGTGCGATCTTCGACATGACCAACAGCAATTTCGGGTCTGTTCTGAGCAGCAACGCTATTCTCGTTCAGCTACCATAGAAGGAAACAGAGTTATTTCACGTTCTGGTCACGACATCTTGTGCATGTACAGTGGACGGCAATGGCGGCGGCCCATCCACGGTCTCGAAAAGGACGCCGCGCACCGCGCCGCGCGCGCTGTAGCCGTGTTTTCTGCTGCTCTTATGCTATTTCTAGCAGCTGTTCTACCCGATTTTAAGGATTCTCGACCAAATCGGGGGAAAAAAAGAGCCTAGAAATAGCACTCTGGCGGCAGACGACACCGATCGCGGTGCGGTCGCGCTGCGTCCTTCTCAAGGCCGCGAATGGGCCCCCGACATTGCCGTCCACTATATGTAAGTGCGAGAGCGATTTTCGTACTTCTTTCCTTAATATTGTATGGCAGTTCTAATATAATCATACAACATTAAAGGTTATGATGTGAAGCGGATGTTCACTTCTTGATGAGCGTATGGGACCCCCTCAGTGCAGTGTTCCAGAAAATTGTGAAAGCAGTGGCAGCCGCCCCCACAGGGAACTCCAAACGGCCGTGTGCAAGGGACGGGACCGCGGCGCATCTCCATTGGGCAGATGCTCTGCATGTTGCTCTGGTTTCTCTGCTTCTGCCAACAGCAGGCAACCCGAGTGCCAGGCGGCGCCACAGTCCCGCCCCTTGCACACGGCCGTTTGGAATTCCGTGTATGTGCAAATCGTTCCGTTGCTGCAGAATCGTGCTGGGACCCGAACGAGAGATGCGATAACAGTATGCTCTAAGTGAGAGGGTCGAGTAGGTCCCGCCACGACCGAAACGCTACATACAGTGGCGGCCACATATTTACCACACCCACGATTTTGGACCACTGCATTTTTTGCATATCTCTGCCCAAAGATGAGTAATCAAAACTACAGGGTGGCCGAAAATTACCCGTGCATCTCCATTTCTGCGGGATTCCCGAATCTTTTCCCCTCCTTTTCTCATTTTCCTATTACTTCCTTGTCTTTGATTCCCATGCAATAGATATCTCGTGATGGTTGCCTCCAACGTCATGTGCAGTGCCAATATTCATCTGCATCAGCACTGAAGGTCTGTGGCGTGCATTGTGGAAGCGTTATCCCTGCACCGAATATCTGTTCAAGATACAGTGAAACGCTTCGAAAAGCTTGGAAACAGTGAGAGTAAAGAGAGTAGATATCTTTACACTACTGCACCCACTCCCAAAGAAGTGAAGGTTGGTCGGAGCAAGATCGACAGAAATCCGTATGTTCATTGCGCAAAATGGTGACAGGGGTCAGGATGGACAGCAGACCCATGAGAAAAATTGTCCGAGAGAAGCTGAACGTCGATCCTTACCATTCTCAAAAAACCCACACCTTACTGGGTACTTTGAGAAAGAACAGGAAGAATTTGTCCAGGCATACGCTGAAGCGATTTCATCATTCTCGCTAATACACGGTCGTCTTTGTTGGCGAGAAACTTTTCACTCTAGCGAACGCCGAGTGTGACAGGATTATGGCCAAATCTGTTTAATCTATTGCTTGGACCTACTCCAAGGCAGAACTGTTGCTAGAAGAGGTCAGCGCCTGTCTTTGACGTCTTAGCGCGATATAATGTCCAGTGGCAAGAGACCCTTAGTTTTCGCGGATTCCGATGCTAAAATTTAAACTTATGTGTGCAAGGAGATAATTCTATGAAACATTCCTGAATTGTGGAGATCTGCATTTTTTGAAAATAGAAGGCATGACCTGCAACAGGGCTCCGCTCCTGCAGAAGAGGCGAGAAAGTGTCAGAGATTGGAGTAGTGAGCGTTTGCCTGAGTTCGTGAGGCTTGGGAAATGGCCTTTGTACTGCCCAAATTTGAATCCAACGGATTATTCCCTGTAGTCTTTTTGAAGAGGAAACCTGCTCTATCCAGCGCAAGAATTTGTATTCCCTGAAAGAAGCCGCAAAAAATTCCCTGGTACGACATCAGTAAAGAGCACATGTGCAGAATCTAGACATTGAGAGCCAGCGTTTCTGCCAATAAAGGCTGTTTTGAAGTCAGATGAGTTTTTAAGATATTTTTAGTCATCAACAAAATTTTACAGAAATTTCAGCTCTCTGCGTTTGATAACCTAGTTGCAGCATTGAAATTCTAGTGCACGGGTAATTTTCGGCCACCCTGTAAGTTCGAGTATGTGTTGAGGCTCTACATGAGCCTCCTTCCTGTTGCTCACCACGGACACAGAATCAGTTGGAACTGGATTGAAAAATAAAATCTCAATTCCGTGGGCTTTATCGAACTATGTATGAACGTTTTGTATCTATACCTATGGAGAGAAGTAAAGTGGTGATTTAAACTTATGTTCGACGTGGGCCTCGGTTTCTCACAGAAGCACGGTAAATTAATTGGTCTTCCGACCTCACGGTCACACTCACACGCAAGTATTAAAAATGGTTTATTGCAACAATAAAGGCAAAGAAAACACAAAAGAATAACAAAGGGTGGTCCTCCGGCTTCGGCCGGTTGAGGGCGTCGTCGTCGTCGAGGGAGGTCAGCGTGGGGGAGGGGGTGTGAGTGAGAGGAGAGTCGAATCTGTGAAAACCTGCCGGTCACTATCTGCCGGATCTTTTCTATCCAGGTTTT